>CM019148.1:140157223-140261463 GCA_009733165.1 Naja naja
TCTGTTAGATTTGCAATTTCATATATTCTTATTTTACCATTTCACAAATATTATTTCAATTCAAACATTAAAAAATCCCCCACAATTACTAATTTATTTATTATTTATTTAGTTATTTATTTGGTTTTATATGCCCCCCTATCTCTCTAGGGACTCAGGGCTGCTCACATCATAAAACATACAATAACAAATTTAAAAAGTTAAAAATTATTAAACCAATACGACCAAATAAATTATCTAAAACCAGAACAAACATTTAAAACTAACCCAACCCCACCTCCTTAGTCCAGGCTGGCTTGTTCAAATAACCAAGTCTTTAGGCCGTGGCGGAACAGGAGGTTGGGGGCCAAAGGGAGCTCCAGTGGAAGCTGGTTCCACAAGGTGGGTGCACCCACAGAGAAGGCCCTACCCCTAGGGACCCCCAGCTGACACTGTTTGGCCGACGGCACCCTAAGGAGGCCCTGCCTGTGGAAGTGCACTGGGCGATGGGAATTCGATGCTGGCAGGAGACGCTCCTGCAAGTACCCCAGCCCTAAGCCATGTAGGGCTTTATAGGTAAGTACCAGCACCTTGAATCTCACAGGGAGGGCAACTGGCAACCAATGCAGCTCGTGCAGGAGGGGTGTAACATGGGAGTATCGGGAAACTCCCATCACAACCCACGTGGCCGCATTCTGCACCAGTTGAAGCCTCCACGTGGTCCGCAAGGGCAGCCCCATATAGAGAGCATTGCAGTAGTTGAGTCGGGACATAACAAAGTGTGAGTGACCATCGTAGCACATCTTGTTCCAGGTAAGGGCAACTGGCACTGGGCAGAACCTGAGCGTGTATCCAGGAGGACACCCAAGTTGTGAGCCCTTTCCATGGGGGCAACACCTCCCCCATGGTTAAAGGTGGAACTTCCTGGATCATACAAGATGCCGGCAGATGCCGCACGCACAGTCACTCGGTCTTGGCTGGGTTGAGCTGGAGCCTGTTCCTCCTCATCCAGATCTGCACTGCTGCTAATTTGAGTGTGCCACCCCTATAGCTTATAAGTCAATTAAATAGCTCCCTTTTAATCCCAATAATCATTTAACTTTAAATTACCACCTAAATAATTAATAATAATAATCTCCTAGCAACTACATAACATATCTACCTTTTAGGTCAGATTCCACATGGTGCTTTCCCTTCAATTACATAAAATGTTTATAATTTTAAAAAGAAAAATTAATCTATTCAATTCATCATAAAAACTGATATTAATCTCATTACAAACAATCCTCATAATTCATTTCAACTATATTCTATAAATTTCTTAAATATAGTTAATAAACTTGTCATAGATTCCTTTTTTCCCAATTTATTCCATTTATCTCTGTTTATAATTTAACAAAAAGCGAACATTCCAATAACAATCTTTCCAATCTTTCATTTTAATAATCTATATTTCCCTCTTTTCTAAATAGTTTATTATTTCTAATACATTTATACTTCACCTCATCACCTTGCAGAATCCCCTTTCTTAATTCTTAGTTAACCATTATCTTTATGTCTTTTAAATAAACAATTTCTTTTCATTTTTATTCGATTTCTTTCCTAATTTCTGACTGCAATGCTTTCCCCTAGCTTATAGAGTGGTAAAGTTGCATTCTTTATTTGAGGCTTTAACACATGAAAGAAAAGGTAGGTAGAGGAAAAATATTATTTTACCCTTTTTAACTGCAGCAGGAACTTAGGACAAACAAACACATTCCAAAATGTCTTCTGTAGTTTTCTGATCTTGGGTAATCAATCCTTATTTTTCACAGGATGAGACATATTATTAGTACAAGTAGTCCTTCACTTACAGCCCTTCAAGTAGTGACCATTCAAAGTTACAACAGCAGTGGAAAAAATGACTTACACCCGTTTTCCACACTTATGACCATTGAAGCATCCTCATGGCCCCATGATCAAAATTTAGATGCTTGGCAACTGGCTCATATTAATGAGGATTGCAGTGTCCCAGGGTCATGTGATCACTTTTTGTGACCTTCTGATGAGCAGAGTCAATGGACAAGCCAGATTCACTTAACAACCAAGTTACTAACTGAACAACTACAGGGATTCACTTAAGAACTGCGACAAGAAAGGTTGTAAAATTAGGGCAAAATTCACTGTTTTGCTTAGCAAACAAAATGTTGGCCTCAATTGGTATTCAATTCTTGGTCCCAAGGAAACAGATAGTATCAATTTGTCCAAATGTCCATGTTTTCTGGAGTTTTGTCTACGCATGCTGATCAGGCAAGACAATCAGCAAGTCATGATAGACATCTATTTACTGGTTAATTTTGCAAAACATTGTGATCCATATCTGTGGCATGAATACACCAATAGGTCTTACTTACACAAGTCATGATATTTGTCTCTGAATATTTTGACCTCCTCCCCCCAAAAATATCTTAAATACAAATTAAATTGTATAGTTTAACATAATTTAATAGACATTCAAATACTTATTAAAATTTTAATTTTGAAAGTTTTCTGGAGAAAATATTGCATTAGTACAAAATTAAATAGAATAGATTGGGGTGGGAGGGTAATGTGACTGACCAGAAGAGGATTCAGTCATCTAGGTTATTTGCGTCTAGCATCTGATGAGATAAACTGATTGATTCTAATTAAATAAAGGGAGATCAAAGCTTGGTGGCTCAGGCTGTTAATTGCCTGCACTTAAGTTCCAGCTGCCTACAACTGCTATAGGCTCGAATCCCACCAGGCTCAAGGTTGACTCAGCCTTCCATCCTCTCGGGGTAGGTAAATTGAGGACCCAAGATTGTTGGGGGCAATTAGCTGACCTTGTAAAAATGCTGCTTAGTAATAAGCAGGCATATACAATGGAAGGAAGGCTATTGCTGAGCACACTGGGTTGTATCCCAAAATTGTGCCCTGAGTCTCGGAGAAGCGGCATATAAATGTAATTAAAAAAAAATTGCAAAAAAAAAGGTAAAAGAAATACAGATCTAGCATCCACTCTGGTGGAATTGAGTAACTTTCGATCAGTTACTTTGAATCAGGGCAATTGTCAGGGTAACTCCTGAAAGAAAAGCAGGATGTAATTGCAATAGCAAAAAAAGAAAAATGCTACTTCCAAAAACATATTCATATGATCTATACAATGTAAAATTGAATTATTGGCAAACATACTTATATATTCATATATGTACAGGTAGTCCTTGACTTACAAATATAATGGAGCCTTCCAATTACTTTCATAACCTGAGGATTTGTTGGAGTGAATCATGTAAAGCTCCTTGCTTTCACCCACACATTTGCTAATTGAATGTGTGGGTTGTTAAATGCACATGAGGTATCTCAGAGTGGGAAAAACCATGGTGCAGGGACAAGACCACTGTGTCCAGCCACCAAAGGCCTCCCCACACCCACTGAGAGATCCCATACTCTTCTCCCCACCCCTTGGGGTCCCAAGCTGCTTGGGCATTTCCTCCCCACCCAGTCACCAACAGCTAACTTACTTTTGGCATCATGTTTGAGAACTCCACGCTCCCCCATTCTCACTTCCTGTGCGGCCTTGTGTTCAACCAGGTGGAGAAGTGCTGGGCCGGCCTCTCCCCTTCTCTGCTGAGCCCCAGCCTTTCTCACAAGCAGGCGTGGCCCTGCCCCATTGCTTGCTGGAATGCCGAACCCGCATGGATTTCACAAATTGTGCAGGCGCGGAGCTGGAGAGCTTGGCCCACTGCCACTCCTGCTTCCCTCACTTGCCAAAAGCACTTGTTAAAAGCAAACCAACCTTCTTTCCAGCTCCATCACATTTCTCCCGAGCAGCTCAAGATGCTTTTCTTTCACTGGAGAAATGGAAAAGCAGGGTTTCAAATGGAAGAAACGAGCAGGGAAACAAAAAACATTAGTTCAGCCTTTCCAACTTAGTGAGATCTTACTTTTTGCTCATGAGAAATTGGAAGGTCTGATTTTACTTTTTGTTTTAGCCCCACAAACTATTTTGGTTTCCCTGCACATACTTTTGATGGGGATGTCGTAATTTCAAATGGTCGCTAAATGAACTGTTGTCACCTCAAGTATTACCTGTATATATGTATTTGAAATTTGAAAACCCTGTTTCCTTTTAAAGGAAGCAAAAGTTGCGTCTGAAGTGAACAGTAGTTTCGCTGGTATCTTTAAAAATAAAAGTAAATAGCTAAAATACACAAGGAGCTATTAAGAACAGCTACTAAATCAACTTGTCAACATCAAGAATAATTGAAGGCTTTTTCCTCCCTAAATGGGTGAAAGCCTTAACACATTTTTGAGCGATGAAATTATTAAAAATTGATTTGTAATTACAGAATTTCTAAAGAATGTGCAGTGATGAATTGCCTCCTAGGCATCGGGGTTTCCAATTTTCTTCCCTATTAAATATCGTTTGTTCTCCTAACTGCCGTGGACTAAGTAGATATCTGTAGCATAAAATCTTGCTAGATTTTTTGATGGCTGAGGAAAGAGAAATTTTCATCCTTGTGTAAAAGAAGTCATTTAGTGAAAGTTGAATAGTGACAAAATCCATTTTAGTTCCCAGCCTTGGAAGGAAGTACAAAGAATGAATTCTTATAGCTCCATTACAAAACATTATTTCAATTACAATTGTTGACATAGAAATGCCTTAACATTCCTTTTTATAAAAATCTTTAAGTCGCAACACAGAATTGGGAATTACTTTTTCTGATGTGCGATCTATTTCATTTTAAGTGTTGAAAGTCACAGACAGCACTTACTTCTAATTTTTTCATATTATTTTGTAAGTATACAACATTTACATGTTACATGCTTGCTGAGTTTTTCCTGATTTCCTGAAAGAAATGTGCTATGGGGGTTTTCTATTTCTTTATTGGTGGTGGCACAGTGATTAGAATGCAATATTGCAGGCTAAATCTGCTCACATTGCCAGGAGTACGATTCCTTTAATTCTGACTGGCTCAAGGTTGACTCAGCCTTCCTTCCTTCCGAGATCTGTAAAATGAGGCTCCAGATTGTTGGGGATGCTGACTCTGTAAACCGCTCACCGCTTATATGCCGTGAAACGGCATATAAGTCTAAGTGTTATTGTATTGCCAAAACTCCTGCAAAACCTAGAAAGTATCTTTCTTAGATCTTTGACAACTTTCCCCAATCTGGATTATAGTTCCCAGAATTCTTACTCAGCATACTGTTTAAGATCAACAGGTTGAGAAATACTTATTTAGGGATTGTAAGAAAGTCCATCAATTTGGCACCAGGGAATAGGTGTCCACAGACAGCCAAGAAAATAGGAAAATGATGTCTCGTGACATGCAGTGCAGACCTCCCTGCCCTAATTTTTAGTTATCTATTTATTATATTTATAAATCATGTATTCTCATTTTGTCCTTTTTCATTATTTTATTATTCCATTATTTTATTCTGCCCTATTTACACTCTTTTCATTTCTTTCTTTTTATTGTTGTCAGCTGCCTAGAGTAGACCCATGGTGAGATGGGTTGCAAATAAATTAGACAGACAGACAGACAGACAGACAGACAGACAGACAGACAAATAAAATAGAGTGAGCTGCTTTGGATGGTTTACAGCATAATTAAATGGTCCTTGGTGGCTCAGGCTGTTAAATGCCTGCTCTTAAGATCCAGCTGTCTACAATTACTGTAGGCTCGAATCCCACCAGGCTCAAGGTTGACTCAGCCTTCCATCCTCTCGGGGTAGGTAAATTGAGGACCCAAAATTGTTGGGGGCAATAAGCTGACTTTGTAAAAATGCCGCTTAGTAATAAGCAGGCATATACAATGGAATGAAGGCTATTGCTGAGCGCATTGGGTTGTGCTCCAAAAATTGTAAGCCACCCTGAGTCTTCGGAGAAGGGCGGCATATAAATGTAATTAAAATAAAAAATAAATAAATAATAAAAATATGCTGTAAGTTAAGTATAACATTAAAATTAAGAATTAACTAAGAAGGGTGGGGGAATATACACTGGGGTGGAGGTTGGATCTTCTATTTGATTCAGGAACCCCTCCCAAAATGGCAACCTTCATTGGAGGCCCAGGTTAACCAGCAAATTAGGTTTTAAGCCCTTTCTGAAGGCTAAGACAAGGATCTTCTCCTGAATCCCATCAGCAAGATTTCCCTGACTGATAGGGCCCTCAGCATAACTCTTTTGCCCGTGAAAGTGGGGTGGGCCAATCCCACTGAGGTGAGATGGTTCCAGGAATAGTTTTCCTGATGTCTGATGCAAGGATGTGAGTAACAAATTTAGCATCATGATGTCATGACTATTTTGTCACTTGCTTCACACAGATGTTTATGTATGGAAACTGTAAAGCAACTTGAGCTAGGCTTCAAAAATCCAGACAATGGATAAATTGTAGTTTTGCTCTAAAATTCTAATAGTCCTAAGAAAGGAAATTAGAGAAGATGTAAGCTAAACTTGATAGGAAAGTATGACAACTTCTGTAAAATTTACCAGTCCAAACTGAAGCAAGCTATTACTTGTGTACATTACCCTATACCATTTGAGCATTGAGGGCTTGGAAGGCCCATACACCCAACATCTGCACCCTGGCTCTGAAAAAGCCCACTTGCATTTTTAAGAAAACATATCCTCACAGTGCAGCATCTATCCTGTTGCCAACCACTATTGAGGCAGCATGAAGCCTGATTAAAGGGATCATGTCAAAAATTGTACTTTCTGTGAGAAAAGGGAACAAGCTTTGAGGGAAATTGGGGGCTTGCTGGGCCCCAATTAGCCTACCGCAGAATCAAACCTCCTATCCTGTAAGAAGTTGTGTACCTCTCTGACCATTTCTGTTTTGGCTGTCGGAACACCTGGTAACAAGAATTTTGTTGTTGTTGTTGTTGTTGTTGTTGTTGTGAGGGAGGTAAGAGACAGGGGCTCAAATTCCATGAAGTCAATATTTGCATTGCATGGTAAGATTTCTCACCTTCGTTTTAGTCATATTCCTTTCTTCCCAAAGTTGATCCAGTCTCATCCTCTGAAGCCACTAGTGTGAAACATAGAAATGAGGGTTTATCTGAGCTAGTTCTCAAGGTTCCTTCAAGCTGAATGGTGAGCTAGACTGTCTATAAATGATAGTTGAGGTTTTAGGATGAGAAATTCCTGCTTAATTTACCTTAACCAGCCAAAGTGCAGATTAACCATCTTTCTTTCGGTAAAACAAAATGTATAATGGTTCAATCTGATGTCTTCTGAAAATGGATATATGAAAACAGTGGCAGAACCTCCACTTCTAACACTAGGCCAATTTCAGTCTACACTCACAGATTGAGTACATGTTTTGTCTTTGTTTGCCGATCTTGTCTTCACCGTTTTGTTAGTAAATTGTGTTTAGAATTCCAAAATTCTTACCAATTATTGTGTGCGCATCAGTCTATTAAGCTTCAATTTGTGCCTTCAGAACTATAAAAGGAAAGAAAAAAGAACCCAAACAGCTATACAAGTAGAACAAGAAAAATCTCAAAAGCAGGAAGTGTCTGTGGTTTTTTCTCAGTATGGATAGTTCCTTTATTAAAGTACATTTGGTCTGCTTTTTACATTATAGATTTCTTGAAGTAGGAATTACTCAAAACGTGTTGGAGAATACACAGCCATATCCAATAAACCTGTTTCTGAGTTTGTTAGGTTTAACTGAAAAGATAAAATGGATATGAACAGGAAAGTCTATTCATTGAGCATGTTCATTTAATATATTAAACTCCTCCAGGTGCTTAATGATAATACATGTGCTGTCTCACCCTCTTCCCACACAATTCCTTAATCATATTTACCACCTCAGCTCTCATTAAAACAGTCACATGAAGCCATAGATTCTTCATATTTCTGTTTGATATAATTCAGAATGCAACACCATGGTTAGTTAACTGTTACTCCATGCTTAACCACAAAGAAGCCACTAACCTGGCAAAGGAGCTGAGAGGAATAAAGTTAAGAGATAGCGTGTATATTTATAGTAATTACTGCGGATGCTTAACATGGAAATGTAACCAATAACATGGCAAACATGTCTGAGTTCCAGAGGCTTCCAAAATTATTAAGTAATCTCTAATGCAATGTTATGACTAGGAAAGTGACATCCAAATTTATAACAGTGTCCTTTTACTCTAAAGAATAAGCATGGCAGCATATTGGTGCATATGATTAATTACTTCTTACTGACATGGAACATAAATCACTAAGAAAGCTAATTAGGAAGCAGGTAGAACAAACTGAAAATACTCCTCTACGCTAAGAGTAACAGGAGACAGATTTTGATGAAAAAATTATTAAAGCAATGGGATCTAAGTTATAGAAAAGAAAAATAAAAAATAGAAATTACAGTCCATATATTGCAACATAATATGTTTGTTTGTTCATAAATTTTACAGGCCACTTCAGCCTCCAGGAAGTAACAAATTCATATATAATAACAATAATCATTAAAAAAAAAATAGAACCATTCCAGTACCAATGATTTTGGACATTCACATTCCAATGGCCTTTGAAAACAAGCCACGAGAGTACAAGCTACTTTTGCTTCATAGAAAAATCCTTTTCAGCTGGGGTTCCCCATAAAGGCTTCCATTTGCATGGAAATTTCCAGGTGATTTTCGAAGATATCCTTCTGTACAGAACAAACTGCCATGACATGACAAGGGCACAAATGTTCATCTCAGGCTTTGAAATTGAAACAGGTGTACTAAGACAGAGGTGTACAAAAGTCTTCTCCAGAAAGCTAGGTCTTTTTATAATGTGTCTAACAGAGGATAATTAAACCCTGTTCATTTGAACCTCAAGTCAGAAATCTAGACTGATTTGTTTGATGATCCATTTGTTTGTTTCCTTGGCTGTCCATAGTATTCTCGGCAGTCTTATTCAACACCAAAATAGCTGTACTGTACAGATGTCTAGTATACTCTTTCCATTTTTGTTTAATGTGCTTTAAATGGGTAACAATATGTCCATTTAGCAAACCAGTTTGAGGTTGGAACCTCCTTCTGAGTTCAGAAATGTTTTGAAAGTCTTCCCTTGTTTTTCTGTTTCCATGCTCAATGTTTTGCAGGTTGTCCTCTGGTCACTATTATGGAACTAGGAATGCCATTGCTAAGCAATACAGTCATAAAATGCAAAGGTCATACAATTACATTACTTAGCAATAAGAATCCTGGCAGGCCCTGTTGCCATCATAACCTCAAATGAGCAGAGCTCATTAAGTGGAAAATAGCAAGACTCCTAGCTAAGGAGTGCAAGGATACTGGGAGGAGGGGATGTAGTGGGAGGCCCAGCACAGGATTGGTTGTGTGAAGGGAGGCCAAGGAACAGAGGTTGCAGCTTGGTGCGAGTGAATGGGGGCTGGAGGAAGCAGAGTGCTGCACTAGGGAAGTGCAGGTGAGATGGGGAGTGGATTTACCAGAATGATTTCCAACCTTCCTTGGTGACTTCTTCATTGACTTTGCTTGTGGGAAGCAAACAGAGCAGGTTGCATATGAACGCAGAGTGTTCCAACTTTCATAAGTGCAAGCTGGTTATCAAGAAGTTCTTGGTGGGATTCGAATGTTTTTACTACTGGTTCTGTGGGTGTGGATTGGTGGGTGTGGCAGGGGAAGGATACTGTAAAAGTTCCAGTCAGAGGTGGTATTTACCAGTTCTACGAACTACTCAAAATTTCCATTACCTGTTCTCCAGAATTGATCAGAACCTGTTGAATACCACCTCTGCCAACAACTGAAATCATAATCAGGTGACAAATGGGGATAGTCTGATGGCTTTGAGAACTGTTTCGTAAGTACCACTTGCTTAGTGCCATTGTAACTGTGAACTGTTTCTGAACAAGTGGTCAGTTAGTTAGCAAGAACTACCTGTACAGATGCTGTCTAAAACTTTTTAAAGTTCCTTTTTGAAATTTTTGCCTTTCATAGCTTTGGCTTCTCTTCACTTCTTAGCAATTTCCACTTTCTTTTCTTTTCTTTCTTCATTTCTGGAAGCTTCTTTTCGCATTCATTCTTAACAATTACTTTAAATTTATTCCACAGCATTATAAGTGGGTTTATCTGTTCATCATGTCAGATAATAATAACATACTATTATAATGGACAAATGATTAAATATGAAAGCTTGTTTTATTTCAAACCATTATGCTGCTGTTCCACTAGAAGATATTTTAGTCAGAAAATGAATTAATTCTGGTGGCATGCTGCAAAAGAAATAGAGAAATCTTTAAATAAGAGATTTACAACTTAAAATTGCTGTAGAAATCTCTTACTGTATGGGGATGAAACATATAGCATGACATAGAAATCTGTTTATGAATGAATGCTGACATTAGAGTCTCATTTAAATTTAGGACCAGTTTATGTTCCTATGCAGGCTCTCAGAAGCATCAGTTTGTGTTTTAGATGAAATCTTGCAAAATCATTACCTTAAGAATTGTTCCTTGACTTATCCAGTCCCAGATAACCCTCCCTCACATTTTACCAGAAACACACTACTTATGTAATTATATATTTATTTAAAAATGTCTATGCTGCTCTTGAAAACATCCCACATGGTCATCTTCCCAACATTTTAAAAGTGAACACTACCTAAAACTTTTAAATTAAAAATGGAAGCATGAAACACATCCTGCAAACAGCTCAAGCATATCTAACTTACAGTGAAACGGTAAATTAAACAATGAAGATAGCCACTAGGCAGCAGACACTAAAACAGAAAAAAAGTTTAATTAAAAGGCTCCCTTGCAGCCTGAAAAAAATTAGCATTAACTTTATGGGCTGGATTGCTTTAAGCTGTGTTGCCTTTTTCCCCCCTTTTTTTAGGGGTACAAAGAAAACCCAGGCTTCTTTAATGAATAAAATTGAGATGCTGTGTTTAGATGCAGTCTGAAATATTTCTTACTCAGCATTTTTAAAATGTGCGCAGCACTTTATCTCTAGATTTTATAGCCAACATCTGGAGGATACTAGATTTAGAAATGCTGTTCTAAACTTGCTTGGATTAGCAATGCAGTATTTATTGCCATCTTGTCATTTCCCATCACCTGCTTCATGTGGTAAATAAGTCTTTTTGGATGATGAAAACACAGAAAATATTAACCACATTTTTCTATCCTTTCTCCGATACTCATTTTTGTAAACTAAGGGAGGTAAAGAATGGTTTAGAAGCAGAAAAATAAAGAAAAATATGATGTTCATTAAAATTTAATAACAGATAGTGAACACACTGACACACATTAAAAATGAAATTCTGATGCCTGCTCTCAGAAGTGTATATAAATACCCATACACATACATGCACACACATATACATATGCTATACCCCGCTCTCTCTGTGTGTATATATATATACACACACATACACATATATAATATGGATCTTCATAGTACTATAGCATTTTAGCAGAGAGCTGTAAGGCACCAGGCTAGAATTCAGGAGACTGGGAGTTCTACTCCTGCCTTTAGCCATTAAAGCCAGCTGAGTGACTTTGGGCCAATCACTGTCTTTCAGTCCAACCCACTTCACAGGGTTGTTGTTGTGGGGAAAATGGGAGGAGGAAGGTATATTGGACATGTTTGCTTCCTTGTATTATTTTGTAAAAATAATAAAAAGGATATAAACAAATAAATAAGTTCCTGTTTGTAAATGAATTTGAAGAGTTCAAAACTAAGATGCTTTGGGTAGATTTGCTAATTTTTGTGGCTCATGAAATATGTATGATCTATTTCCTTTAATTAATAGAAGAAAGCTGTAGAACACAGCTGCTAAATCTAAAAGCAGAAGGCAAATAGCAGAAGTAGACCACAGCTCTACATTTCTCTGAACCAGGGGTAGGATTCTACCGGTATGGACCGGTTCTATAGAACTGGTTGTTACGATTCTGTGCGGTTTGGAGAACTGGCAAATCACACCACTGGTTGGCCCCGCCCCGCCCCACCCACCCCGCCCCACCTAGTCACTCCTTACCTGGCATGCTCACTATCCAACTTGCCTGTGTTGTGCCTTCAATCAGCTGTTTCGATTAGCTAGAAAGCAGGAAATCATTGGATTTCTAGCTAATCTAAATTGCTGTTGTACTGCTTTACTTTTCCCAAGAGGCTTCCCTGAGGTCCAGTCAGGGATGATATTCAAGGAGTTGGGTGGTTGGGGGAAGAAGTGGCCTGAGAGCAGAGCTGAACCTTCCTTAGGACTGAAGCTTCTATTTTTCAGGGCAGACTCAGGCAGCAGATTGCAGAAAGGTAGATCTGTGATTCTGCAAGCAACTCAATCTGCCTGCCTGCTTTGCCTGCTTTTGGGTAAAAGTTGCTCTTTTTTATTAAAAAAATTCAATATTTACATACATGGTATGTTGTGAGTTAATTTTGTGAGTTTGCTTGCAAGCAAATTTTATGTGACAGACTCAGGCAGCAGATTGCAGAAAGGTAGATCTGTGAGTGAATCTGTGATTCTGTGAGCAACTCAAACTGCCTGCCTGTTTTGCCTGATTTTGACTAAAAGTTGCTCTTTTTTAATAAAAAATTCAATATTTACATAAATATTTACAATACTTACATGCAAGCCACGTCCAGCCAGTCATGTGACCACCAAGCCATGCCCAGTCAGTGAGCCATACCCACCCAGTCACATGACCACCAAACCACACCCACAAAGTAGGCCATGCCTACAGAACCGGTTGTTAAGAAATTTAAATCCCACCTCTGCTCTGAACCCCAGAATACACTCACCAAGAGTCCTAAATAATGATACGAAAATTATTGACTTAATGCTTTCTGCCCTAGAGAAAACATTTACCAGCTGTTTTCTTTTGATAGGGCTATAAAAATTAACACTTTAATACTACAAAAAATAGTATCTCGGAGATTAAAGTTTTAGGAGACAGCTCTCCAAAATTATAAATTTAATTGGCAATAGACTTAAACTTTACTCATGACTATTTCAGACTGTTGGGCCTTGAATTTATAATCCCCAGTCAATTAACTATCAGTGCGATTATTCGCATATTCCATTCATGTATCATTGCTCTGGGATTTTCAATTATATTAAAACGTAGTGAAAATCCCACCAGAATCAACGCATAGGGAAATGTATTGGCTTTAATTAACTCTTACAAATTTCGCAATGGTGTCAGCAAGTGGATTTTGGATTCCTTGGGATGATCCTTTCCTCATTCTGGCTTCAGATCAACCAAACTTAATAGGTGACACAAGTACTTCAGCTACTTGAGTCCATTCCATTATGGTTTGTATCTAATGTGGCTAAAACCTGCTTTCGTAAAGCAAAGCCTGAGGGGTCCCTTGTGCTCTCTGAGCTTGGTTGTTTTCTTGCAGTTGTTTCATTACCCAAACTAGGTAGTATCATCAGTGCCAGCAACACTGATGATGTTACCTAGTTTGAGTAATGAAATGTCTGCAAGCTCAGAGAGCACCAAGGAGCCCTCATTTCAACCCTAAGCTACAAATATCCTCCTTTATTGAAAGCAGTGCCTTTCAAGTGCATCAATCAACCAGTAGCCAGAAACAATTCCTAGGCCAAGTTAATATTTCCCCAAGTGCATTTTCAATCAGGTTCAGGATCAGAGGTGGAAAAGGAAAGGAACAGAAACCACAAAGCTTGCAAAGTGGCAGGAATGCTCTGCAAGATATTCGCAGCCTCCTTCCCTCTCATCCTTCTGATCCAAATCATGGCACTAACTGTTGTGGCCTAAACCTGGCTTGCCGAAAGCAACCAAATCACTTCGCAGATACAACATAAATTGATCAGCATGCATATAGATACAGTGTACAGTGGGATCCCAAGAAAGCATTAGCAGTTTGCTGATCAGCCCTGAGCAAAAGCAGCTGACGTACCTCTGGTCTACTACATTTCTAAAATGTGACAAAGAAAAAGGCAGGCACAGTGTAAATTACAGCCTGACGTTGGGATGCTGCTGATAAAGTCATGGGGTGACTTTCTTACAATTTATCTCTCCCTACTTGGTCAACGTGCAAGCTGTGCTATCTCTGGGATATGGTCAGTGAATGTCAACAACGTGGGTTACTGCTGCTTGACTGATTCTTGCCCTTGTCACCACTTAGGATCAGTTCAGCTTGCTGTGAATGTTTCCTTAGAAGGGCACTTGTGATGGTGGGGGATCTCAAAGGTTTGGTAGTGAATGCAGATCACGTGTGTGTATGGAGGGGGGAGACATTTTTAAAAACCATCTTGGCTGCATAGCTATGAGTTTCAAGAGTCACTCCCATGCTGTGTTAACTTAAGACATTTCCCACTGCAAAGTTGGATGGGCTCCCTTCATGCCTTGGTGTGTCTGAGTGCTTGATAAAAACTCTGCTTCTCCTATGAGAAATGGACCAATGGAACACCACAGAACAGTGTTTCTTATCTACATTGATTTTTCTTAGGCAGATTGTTCTTCTACTTGTATAACTTTGAACATTTTCAAAAATAAGAACAGTAAAGAAAATAGACTTTCCAGAGTTTACTAAAACCTACATAGCATTGCCTACGTCTTCTTATATTTGACATCCTTCACCCTCCTTCAAACACTTATCAATATTTATTTTAATAGTTATAATATGTCTACTGAATGTGTTTCCAAGACAGAAAATAATTCCTTAAGACTCAAGGCTTTTATTATTTTAGAATGAAATTCATAACACACGTTTTCACCGATAACTGGAATCCCAAAATATGCACCAGGTAATCTTTTTTTTTTTAGAAAGACAAGATATAATTTAATTGCCAGGGAAAAGTGGACTTTGCAAGGCCAGGCCTATTAACTACTACTTCTGGTATTTGCCAAGAGATCTTCAAATCCCCCTGGGAATACTCTAATATATAACATTTGCAGACCAGCTCTTTAAGATGGGTGGACTACAATTCCCAGAATTCTCCTGCCAGCAAAGCATGTTAAAAGAGCCCAAAGTTGGGAAACATTGCAATAGAAACTAAATTACCAGTTGTAATGGCTTCCTGCTTATCGCCAATGTGCACTCCATGAAAAAGGTGTGGCCAACCATAGAAGAAAAAAATGTTACTGTGAATAGAAGGTGAAGGCTGCATTGAATATATTATTCAATTATGAATATAATATTCATTGTCTCCGTGGCACTTTTTCCATGCCTCCATCCCTCAAAGTGATGAGATGACAGATAGTTTTAAGGCCGTTATATTATTATTTTGTACTTTTCCCTCTTCAAATTCATTGATTTAGTACAATTCTGACAGCAACAAAACTTTTCAATTTCACATCTTTACTAAACTGAAACCAAGAAGTCTTGAAAGTACTGTTATTTTACTCCTTTCCTTAAAATAAATTCCAGAAGGACGACATGATTTTTCTGGGCTCTGGTCCCTATTGGTGAATTCAGAGGAAGAAAGTTGTATTGTTTCATTGATGCTCCAGCTGAAAATGTGGATTCAGTCCAGAACATTCCAATAACTGGTTATAAATGCATTCCATCATGTATCCAACTTCCTTAGCCCGGTCATTTCCTGATTAAATTGCATGGCTGCTTGTCAAAAAGCCAGGCGCTCTTGGCCAACCGGCAAACATACTGACAACTTCAAATTGACAATAAAGGATCTGCTTGTGCCATATGCATAGCAAAGGATTTGTTTCAATTTAGCTTGAGGGGTGTTCAGCACTGCCTTATTGCCATGCATTAATCTCAATTTGATATCAGTTTAATGTCCAGCTGATGTCCACTTCCCGTGTTACAGTGCTAAGAATAGATGCTGCTTCTTTTAGTTCTTCCCAAATTGAGCAGCAATCATATTTTACTACCTGAAGATTAAGCTAACAAAGTAGTTATGAGAAGGGTAGTTTTATTACTTCTAGAATTCATGAAAAGATATGATGAGAAAATATATCTGAAAAAACAACAAACACATTTGTATGGATTCTATTTAGAATGGCCGGCTTAAGATCCAGTACAGCCATGTCATGTGCAGAATTCCATAACAAAGGGTATATTATCTATTCTGTTCATATATTTATTATAAATAGAAAGAACTTAACTAAAAGGATCCATTTGATTTAGATGCATTTAAGAATTTTTGTACCACTACTGATATTTGACATGGGGAAAGGATGTTGCCATATGAGTGTGTTGGTTGTTAAAAATATTCAAAAATTTAAAATTCTAGAGATTTTCAATCCTGGCAACAGTAGGTACAAGCATACTAATTTTTGCATGTGTTTGCCCATGATGTGAAACCTAGGATGATTTACAATAGAGGCTTTCCTGGGAAACTGTTATATAAGAAAATAAAGATCATTGTGGACCTAATTAAATATGTGTCGCAAAATTCTGATTAAATATCTGTGATATTTAAGACTTGTTAAAAAAATCCACCTTGGTCTGCAAATGTTATATATTAGAGTATTCCCAGGGGGATTTGAAGATCTCTTGGCAAATACCAGAAGTAGTAGTTAATAGGCCTGGCCTTGCAAAGTCCACTTTTCCCTGGCAATTAAATTATATCTTGTATTTCTAAAAAAAAAAAGATTACCTGGTGCATATTTTGGGATTCCAGTTATTGGTTGAAATATGTGTTATGAATTTCATTCTAAAATAATAAAAGCCTTGAGTCTTAAGGAATTATTTTCTGTCTTGGAAACACATTCAGTAGACATATTATAACTATTAAAATAAATATTGATAAGTGTTTGAAGGAGGGTGAAGGATGTCAAATATAAGAAGACGTAGGCAATGCTATGTAGGTTTTAGTAAACTCTGGAAAGTCTGTGATCTTTACTGTTCTTATTTTTGAAAATGTTCAAAGTTATACAAGTAGAAGAACAATCTGCCTAAGAAAAATCAAAGTAGATTTCAAACAAAGGAATACATAACCTATGTTGATGTCACTGTTCACTACTTTTACCAGTGGAGTTGATCTCATCAATTCTTCAACCAACAGTAGCTCACGCTATAACTGTGAACAAGAATGGAGGCAGTTATGGCAAGAAAATCAAAAGCTTCTGATCAAGGCTTCTAGAGTCTTGCATAGACACTTGCTTTTTAAATTACTGTCCCTCTAGACAGGAAAACCATACCACTTTCTGGATAAAAACAGCACAGTAGGAGATGATGGAAAAAACAATTTAATCAAATACTTTATTTCTTATTCTCATGACTGGTTCAAGACATTCTCTACCCAATTAGCAAGGTAGACAGTATCCAATGGATGCTGATGCCATGATGATGATATCACTGGCATTGAGAAAAGGACCCTCAGTCAATTGCAAAAGGCAGCTTTACCTTGCATCCTTATTTCTTGTCCAACCCTATTCATTGTTATTCTGTTATACTGGATAGAGAATACCAGTTCGATGGACAAATTGACAATATACATATGCCTGGAACAAACTTAAATGGATTGATTTATGACTAGATGGCCTAAATTAAATTCTTATATACAGCATTTAAAAAAATAATCTCAGTAATCTTTAGAAGATTAAATGTGATAGATTAACACAGCATTTTTGCAAAGATTTCATTTTCTTATATTTTATGTACCATGTTTTGTGGAATTTATGGTTTTAATTTGGTAATTAAAAAAAAAGATGAGAAAACAAAATCTTACAACAGAATCTTATGCATGACACTAATCCGGAGCAAATCTTCTCCGTCTGCAGTATATATAGCCAGGTATTTCTATTGGTTCTAATAGATAATTTTTAACGATGCAAATTACACTTGCAGAGAGTAGGATTTAAAATGAGCTGATTGTGAGAGGAATGTTCTGCACTTCAATTGTTTGCACTAGTATCAGATCTTTAAAGTAAAACCTTTAAAGTAATGTGCTGTTGGAATATGTGGAAGTATGTTTTCATCAACTTGTGATAGGGACTTGTTACTATTCTGTAGCTAAGGGGGAAAACTTATGTTATTCATAGCTGTATGTAAGATAAATGGGGAATGGGAATGGACTATGATCATAGCTTTAATATGGCACAAATTTTGATTCTTTCACTGAAAAGCAGCCCTTTATTTGTTCTACTTTGTGTTCTCTATCTTGCTACTTGCTGGTTGCTAAGCAACCGCAAGACCATAAATACTGTTTGCATAAAGCATCAAGTTTATTTTATATGCCTCAAAAAACCGTAATTGGCAACCTTATGAACAGTAGCTCTGTGTTCAGATGGACTTCATCCTAATTGTAGAGGATGCTATGTCATCCTGACTTGCATTCAGAAAATAAGGACATTCTGTCATACTTGAAGCTCAGTGTTTAGCCAAGCAAGGATTTCTGCCCCCAAATGATCCAAACTAAATCATAACAAAAGTATTTTTTCAGTCATTGTATCTCCTTTCCATTTATTTCATAATGTTTTATCAGAGACAGCATTGGAGTAATGTGCTATAGTGCTGTCTTATAGCAAATGGGCAACCCCCACACCCCATATATTAACTGTATGTGTGTGTCTTTTTCTTCTCACCCTTTGATCAGAAAGTAGCGCTGGCATTGTTGAAGGAGGACTCCCAAATCCTCTCATTATGACATATATTCAACTATATAGAGTCTAATTATATTGATGATATCCACATAATAGAATAAAGTTATGGTAAAGATTTCCCTGTTCATTCATGTCCGATTCTATGGGACACTGCTAATCTCCTTTTCTTGGCTGAGAGAGCCAGCACTGTTTGAAGATGTTTTTGTGGTCATGTGGCCAGCATGGCTATATGCCAAAGGTGTAAAGAACGCTTTTACTTTCCCACTGAAGTGGTTCCTATTTATCTACTCACATTTGCATGCTTTCGAACTGCTAGAATGGGCAGGAGCTGGGGCAAGGAACAGGGTCTCATCCTGGAGTGCAACACTTGGGTCTTGAACCTGGGCTGTCAGCTTTCCAGCTGATAAGCTCAGCATCTTTAACCTCTTAACCATCACCCCCACACACATAATACGTAGAATATAGAAGACTTAATTGCAAGAGCATTCTTAGCCAAATTCAGTTATTCATTCTATCTATCTATCTATCTATCTATCTATCTATCTATCTATCTATCTATCTATCTCTGTAAAAACAAATAAAAGTAGACAAAACGTTTCTGATTTTTAAACCAGTCTCTTAATAAAGAAATCAAACCAGTATTCTATTCCCCCCCAACCATTTCAGAATTTTTAAGATCTGTGAAATTTTACAGTGCCTGCATACACAAATTCATGCTGTACACTAAGTAAATACACTTAGACTGCATAGAATTTGGATGCTTCCAAGCTTCACTTTGCTAGCACAAAGGGAGTCAATTAGTTAGAGCAAGGGTCCCCACCCCTGGGCCACAGCCCACTACCAGGCCATGGCCTATTTGGAACCAGGCCATGTGAGCAGTGGGTCAGTACACACGCAGTTCAACTTGCATGAATGGCGGGACAGTGTAGCTCAACATGAGCAAGTCGATTTGCATGTGTATGTGTGCATGCCAACCTGCTGCACACAGAAATTGAGCTGCACCTGCATGCATGTGCGCCAGCCTGCCGCTCACGTGGCCCGATTCTCCTCTTTCCTCCCCCACCGGGCCGCCAAGGTAGGGGACTGCTGAGTTAGAGAATAGTCAGTTCATGACTATAGAAAGCTGCAAACAAGAGTGCTGGGTTAATTCTCAGAAAATCCTGTAACTCATGTTCCAAAGGTAAAAAAGGTAGCTTTGTATTCAGTTGTCATTCACCACTTAAGGGCCCAGGACTAAAACTCAGACTGAAAAAAAAAATCACCTGAGTCAATTGAACTTTTGATTTTTGATGATCTAGATCAGTATTTCTCAATCATGGTGTCTGGGGAATCCTGGGAGTTGAAGTCTACACATCTTCACATTACCATGGTTGAGAAAGACTGACCTAGACATTTCTTTCCATTTGGGGAGATCTGACCGCTCCAAACTTGATTGCAGAAAGTACGACTTCAGCAACAGAGTGGTCAATGCCTGGAATGCACTACCTGATTCTGTTGTTACATCCTTTAACCCCCACTCCTTTAACCTTAAACTATCCCTATTAACCTCACCCTATTCCTAAGAGGTCTGTAAGGGGCATGCATAAGTACACAATTGTGCCTACCATCCCTGTCCTATTGTCCCCATTTATTTGTACCTATTTCCTGTATTCGTACTCATGTTTATACTTATCCCTTCAATACTTTCTCTGTTGGAGCACTCTGTGCATAACTTAAGAATTACACACCAATTTTCTTTAATAGAGAAAGGAAAAAGGAATACCACTATATGAATGTCTGTATTTGCTACTATTGCTGTTCTGATTCCTGGAACATCCTAATCTGTGTAGATGCTGACCTGGGAGAAATTTACAAAATAAACCTTTGCAGATAGAAGTTTGGATGAGATTGCAATGTTTCTTTAGTTATTTAAACATTTTTATAGACATCCATCTCACAAAATAGTGATTTGAGGTGGCATTCCTGTAGTCTGACTCTTGAATCTTGTCTATATGCTATTTATCAGGTTAGGCAAGGGAACTAAGAAGATAAAATCTAATGAGAACAATAAGTTGATTTTTATTGTTGTTCTTAGTAATTTCATCAAACCAAAGCTTTCAAGATGTTTAATATTTCATTTTAAAACATCCATTTACTAGGCTATTTATACATTACAGTTTATGTGAGTTTATATTTATTATTCTTTTGCAGTTTACTGTGCTGAAAAGAGAATACCTGTTTGAATAAAATTTCATAGATACAATGCAATCATCTAGCTATATGGTGGATGTCTGAACATAGATAAGTTTATTAAAATAGAAAACTGCAATCCCATGTCCCAACATTAAATATTGTTTCATCCTAATGCACAGAGTACAGATGTTAATATTAGCAATAAAATTCCTCTTTTGTTATTTAATGTAATTTGTTCTACAGGCTGTCACTTGAGCAAGATATGGAACAGTATTAGTTTAGTGATCTTTTATGGATTCACTTTTTGGGACCAAGCTTTGCGCAGAGTTGAAAGTCAATCTAATATCTTGCTTAAAATATCGGCAATCCTGAACGTATGACCATAATGGACCCTGGAATTTCCACTGTAAATCATGATGGTTGTAAGTTGAGGCACTGATGCGACCAGTCTGATTTTATGAATTTTTGCAGTGGTAATTAAGCAAGTTGTGCGGTTGTAAAGCAAATGTGGTGGTCATTAAGTAAATGTAGAGGTTGTTAAGCAAATCCATTCATTCCTATTTGGGTTTTTTGCCAGAAATTGTTAGACAATGTTGTAAAATTGCTGCAACTGGTCATAAAGACGAGTTGCTTGTCAACTATCTAAAATGTGGTCATGTGGCTGTGTATATGTGTGTCTGAATTCCATTGGAATTCAGGAACCGAGTCATAGGTAGTTTTTCAGGGGTTTGTTGTAACTTCAGACGACTGTTAAGTGATTGGTCATTATGTGAAGACTACCTGTACTAGATGTAGTTGTTAAGTGAATTATGCAGTCATTAAGTGAATCTAGCTTCCCATTTCGATTCCTTGTTGGAAGCCAGCTGGGAAGATCACAAATAGTGATCACATGACCCCAGGTTGTCTGCAACTATCATAAATGTACGCAGGTTGTCAAGCATCAAATTTTGATCACCTGCCTATGGGGATGCTCTGATGGTTGTAAGTGCAAGAACTGGCCACTTTTTTCAGTGCAGTTGCAACTGAATGGTTCTTAAATGAATAGTTGTAAGTCGAAGACTAGCTGTAGATCAATCTCAAATAGTTACGGAAGGACCTGGCAGCTGCTGAAATCCAGCTGCCTAACAGCATGACCAAGCACTCCTTGGTGAAGTGAGGCATGCCCTCTCTGAAGAGGAGAAAAGCATTTCCTTTAAATTTCCTTTGCTATGGGCTAGGAAATAATCAAAAGCAATGCTGAGCGCATGGCAGGAGCAAGCAGTTAGCAGAGATTGTCCATGCCAGGATAAAGTAAATAAATAAAGTAAAAAGTCCATCAACTGCTTAAAGAAAACAAAAACCATCGCATGATATAGCTATTAATTATCACTTGAGCATATCAGAGGTTTGCTGGGAACTAAACTTATAGTTTGTTTTTCAATAGATATGTGCATGCAGAGTATGCACTCGCCAATATAATCAGCAACATTTTTCCTCCTACTTTCTTCTACAGGGTTGCATAGCATTACAGAGGACCTAGGGAAAAAATGTTGGGCCATTTTCATTCATCCAATTAATGGGAGCTTAACTTTTAATTCTAACTTCATATCTTACTCTATTATATGGTTCTGTCCAACTGTATGAACAAGCCAGACATCTGAACCGTATCGTACCGTACAAAATTCATTTACTAGGTCAATGACAAAAGGACGCAAATGTGTTTAACATCTTAAATAGAAGGTTAGGGATGGGTAAGATTATTATTTTAAGAATGAAAGACATAAAGAGCGTGCTATTTCAAGAAATGCCTTTTTAAAAAAAATGTTCTTATAAAAGCACACAACTATCCTTATTTTCATTATCCATGGATTTCTCCTGCCAGCCAAAAGTCACCAGGTTTTCTTTCTGTTTACACATATGTTTGAATAACATGTTGATAATATTCTTGAATATTATCATGTTCTTGAAATGTGAAATGTTATTTTTAAATTGTATTTATTTGTTTTTATCCTCCTGTTATTTTTTTTATAAATAATTCAAGGTGGCAAAAATACCTAATACTTTTCCTTCTCTTATTTTCCTCACCACAACAACCCTGTGAGGTAGATTGGAGTGAGAGAAAGTGACTGACCCAACATCACCTAGTTGGCTTTCATGCCTAAGGCCAGATTAGAACTCACAAATCTCCTGGTTACTAGCCGGCACCTTGAACATTAGACCAAACTAGCTGCCTTTTTTGCAATCTCATAATGGGTCTATCAAGTAAATATGATGGTTAATTTTTTTAAAATTTTCTCCATGAAGTAATTATTTTACATTGATCAGGACGACGTAAACATACTGTAAATGGTTCATTACTCATACCTCTTATACACATGCACAAATTTCCGAATTCTTAATTGCTAGGAAGACTTCTCTGTGTACAGAAAGAAAGGAAGGTGTATTTTGTTAACTAGGTAACTATGGACTTCCCTAACTAGACCATGGCTTCATCTTTTCACCATCCTAGAGCAATTAATCCTTGCGCAGAGCTGGGGGAACTTTTTTCATCTCTGATTTTTTTTACAGGTGATACACATTTAAACAAGGAAAGACTAGCATTTCTGTATTTTTCTGCAACCCTCTTTCTTCCTATCGGTGGAAGAGTTTCTTTAGCCACAGGGCATGCTGTACAAGGAAGTTTAGAGTCTAAAGTGGCATTGATCTTCAACATGACTTGATTTACATTGAAACCTGCAATTTAAAAAACCCTGAAATTGCAGGATTCTAGGCAGAACTTTATAAGCAAGAAAACTATTTAAGATAGTACAGAAGGCAAATTCAATAATGAGATAGGGATAGATAAGATATTTAAAAACAAAAACAAAACTCCCAGAGAATAAAGTAGTATCTAACCCTCAAGAGATCTGATTTAAAATGAAGCGTGTGGGAGTGTTTTTCCACATTTACAGGTTGAAAAGCACCTCAGAGTCTTATTTCAGACTTCGGCAGTTCCCAGAGGCTGAAACAAAAGTACTGTTTTCTTTCTCTAGAAAATTGAGCTTCTGCAGCTTTTCAAGTTGCAGATGACACCCTTAGGTGTATGAACCATTTTTTTCCCAGACATTTCTTTAAGGCTCGATTACATTATGGGTGAGAAAAGCCTAATTCTTCTCTTCAGCTTTTTGTTTGCTACATTTTCATCCCATCTCCTGTATGGAAATTTAGGCTTTAAGAAAATAAATCTCTGTTAGTGACAAAATTTCCTGTCCCCCCCCTACAAAAGCTAAACCAGAGTAGAATGGAATGTCATTCTGCACTGTACTGCATTATATTTATTATATTTATTTGTTTTAGGAAGTTTATTTGCACATAGCAACTCAAGGCAGCTTGTAAGAATAAATTTATATAGGACTTGTGGACTTCAACTCCCAGAATTCCTCAGCCAGACATGCTGGTTGGGGAATTCTGGTAGTTGAAATCCACAAGTCTTAAAATTGCCAAGTTTGGAGATTGCTGATCTAGAAACTGACCCAGACTAACAATGGCCTAGTCTTAAAACAGGCACAACTGAAATTTTGTCAATAATAACTGAATTCCACTCCAAGTGGTCCAGCTCTATTTGTTGAACCCATATGTGCCCTTTTCTTTTTTCTCTTTATTTCTGGCCCTTCCTATGGGTTCATATCTTGTGCTACTAGCTGATATGTTTTAACTATAGTTTGTTGAAATAGTGACTCACTTCATGCATCTGGTCATAAGCCACAGTTGGTGGACCCCAGGGCTCAATTAACATAAAATAGTAAGTCCTTATGAAACAAACCAGATTATAATTTAGTATTACAGTTAGTCTCTCGCTCCAATTACAGTCTTTCCTGTATACAGAGATCTTTGTCATTCAACTTGATGCAGAGATAGTTTGTATGAATTAATTCTCATTTTCACTTAGCCCCTGACCTTCAGGTTCCTTAAAAAAATCTTGCCATTAACTTATTGATTCTTAACACACACATTTGGAATTAATTAAGCCTTTCCTATTCCCCCATTCCTTCCCACCCAAAACAAATCCTAATGTATAGTATTTTACAATCAATCCAAATGCATCACTCTATTTTCTAGTACATCTGCATTTCAGAAATTGTACACCCGGTCAAGCATCTTCCACCAATAAGATCCTTGCTAACAAGATCATCCAGTCTGCCTTCAATACAGATTGTGTGCAGGCAGTCGAATAAATCAAATAAATCGACTCCATGAGGAGGCTTGCCAGAAGCATTACAGTTCTCCTCACCCATTCAGTCATCATAAGAACACTGTTTTAAAAGACAAAAAAAAAGCAAGATAAAGCTGACTGTTCCTAGATTATTATTTTTTTGGCGAATTTACAGTAAGAAAGGAGTATTCATAAAACGCAACTAATGACAGTTTCCTATTGGCAGCTGAGTGGGGATTTTCCCCCCTCCCAGTTCAAGCTATGTTTAATAGGTAATAAATACATCTTTAGGAACTACTTAATTATAAAAGGCTTTACATTTAGAGAAAGAAATGTGGCAATGTCTGCCTTATAATGGTTTGGTTTGAACAATTGGCAGATACACTAGGAAATCCTCTCTTTTAACAGGCCTACTGAATTCCCACCGCTTTAATATCTACTCATTAGTGTTGCAGATTTAAATTCAGTAGAAAATGGTAATTTATTAGGCCATAGTTTTAACCTGCAAATCCTTTTTTTAATTTAAATCTTTTATGTTAGGATTTTGAAACTCCCACAAGCATTTGACAGCATTTCAAGTTAATATTTAAAGTCACAAATCTATTCACAGGTATTTGGGACATAATAAAAAGTTGCCTGAAATAATCTTTGTTGTAGGCATAACAGCAAGTGTTAGGAATATATTTATGCCAAAACTGCACATGAGTCCAAGCATTATGCACCAAATGCCTCCCCCAACCTTTTCTCTTTGCAGACATTTTATTCATTACGAAACAGATTGATTTTATGCCTCAATGTAATTCTGAGCTTTGGCATATCTATATTTGAGGGATTAATGAGCTCAGCAAAATGGATAGAAAAAACTCTGCTTGTCATAAATCAAGGCTACTTGTTGCAGAATTGCCTATTTAATCAGCAGCATGCCCCCATATGGTTCAGTAGGATATACTAATCAAATTGGGAATAAACATGTTCTGTGTAGAATCTTAGAATTTAATCATAACAGGACCAAAGGAAACTGAAACATTTCCTGTTGGCCTAATTTAGAGATTTTTGCGATCTAACACTCACTCACGTCATGCAGGGGAAAAAATTGGGATATTTCAGAATGGTTTCTTTTTTAAAAAAATGTTCACACAACCCTCCAATGTATTCAGTAGAACAGAATATCTGTAGCTTGGGGGTGAACTGTGGGGTTCTTAGTGTTCTCTGAGCTTATATGTTTGCTTGCATGTTTCATGACACACCTAGGGAATATCATCAGTGCCTCCAATGGATGTTGAACATTGGCTCTCTAGTGTACGTTTTGGACCTGGGACTAGATCTCAACAAAACATTGTGACTAAATAGACATTAGGATGTTTTTTTAAAATTATATTTATATGCCGCCCTTCTCCGAAGACTCAGGGCGGCTTACAATTTTTGGGATACAACCCAATGGATGTTGTTTCCCAATTCAGTCCCCTGCCACTCCTGGGCAGCATACAAAATGTTGAAATAATGGATAGTACAGAATTCAGCAGCTCATGTAGCTATGGACAAATCCTGAGTTAGTCATAGCACACCTAGTTTGAAAGTTGCATTGATGCCTAGTTGGCTTCCAACTTAAGTTGCTATTGTGACCTTTAATGCTCTTCATGGTTTAAGTCTGGATAGCTGTGGGGTTCCCTTCTCCCACTAACACTTCTCACCCAATAAGATCTAGTAGCATGGACTCTTCACATGTCCCTGCAATCAGAGATGTCCACCTACATGCTCCTATCCTCTAATAGTGTCCTCTCATATTTAAGTACTATTGTAATTTATGATCTTCAAAACATCTGTGAAGACTTGGCTTTCTCACCAAGCCTTGAGGGAAAGGCTGCTTTGGTTATCACTCTGGATAAGTAGTCATTTTTAATTGTCAGAATCATTCTGTATACTGCAATTTAATAATATATGGTCTTGGTTTTAAGATTTGATTCTTATGTATTTATTTTAAGGCAAATTTCAGATTTGAGGAGTTGTACATCACTTGATTGATTGGAGAAGGCCTGTCATTTTTTTTTAAATGTAATAAATAAAGACATGATTATTTTTTATTATTTCATATATATATGTATATGTATATGTGTGTGTGTGTGTGTGTGTGTATATATATATATATATATATATATATATATATATATATATATATATTATTAAAGGTATAATATATGTAGGTCTTGGTGTATTGGGTCTTGTCCCATGTAAGATTGAGAATACCTTGCGTTTGATGAAATCATCCGTCATCTTCAGGCTGGTGTCTTCACGTTCTTCTGGGAGAGAAGAAGCTGACACCAGACTGAACTATTCTAATCTTCCCCTATATATATATATATATATATATATATATATATATATATATATATATATATGAAATCTGCCTATCTCCCTCAGAGAGGGGGACATTTTATTTTATTTATTTATTTATTTATTTATTTATTTAGTTTAGTTTAGTTTAGTTTAGTTTAGTTTAGTTTATTATTTTATTTCCCAATGTGGAAGCCTATAAGAAAATATGGCTGCTCACCATATTCAGCAATATTATTTTATTTATTTTTTATTTTTATTCATATTTATATCTGGAGACTCAGGGCGGCTTACAATTTTTGGGATACAACCCAATGCGCTCAGCAATAGCCTTCCTTCCATTGTATATGCCTGCTTATTACTAAGCGGCATTCTTACAAAGTCAGCTTATTGTCCCCAACAATCTTGGGTCCTCAGTTTACCTACCCCGAGAGGATGGAAGGCTGAGTCAACCTTGAGCCTGGTGGGGATTCGAGCCTGCAATAATTACAGGCAGCTGGAACTAAGTGCTAGGCTATTAACAGCCTGCACCACCAAGGCCCATATTAATGATCCCATCAAGGTAAATGATTTTTTTTCCTGTAACTGTTATTTATTTATTTATTTAAAACTTTCCACTACTATCTAATCTCTCTTGGCTGCTTCCAAGGTTTACACTATAATAACAATTTAAACATTCACTGTAAAACACTAACATAAGTGGCAAGGGGAAAAATGCAATAAGGGGGCTTTGATGTTTAGACTTTACATTCTAAAACTTTGTTCCATTATTTTCAGTGGAAATGTCCAATCTTATAATAAGGAAAACTAAAAGAACACATTGTAGTATTCATGGTCCAAATTCACCAGTGGTCACCACTGGAGGATTTGTAAGCATGTTTTCTAGGATAAATAATGTGACTCTGATGTAGGTTTATTCTGTATCGCTTAACGCTGTCTTTGTTAAAAATGCATTATCTCAGTGTGTCCCATCTATTCCTAATGGTTATCCCTTTAAGAATGAGGAGGGGAAATGGCTTTGTGAAAATCAACGGGAGCTAAATTTGTTGCCATTTAATCTATTCAATGTTCAACACTGCATGAATGCATGGAATTACATGTTGAAATGCTAAATTTTCAATCATGCCTGCTTTGTGTGGAATGTACCATAGGACAGAGGGGAAAAATGATTGAAACTGTGTTCATTTCTCCTTTCCCTTCTTGTCTTCCAGGTCAGAACTGTGGAGGTTTAGTACAAGGCCCCAATGGGACGATAGAAAGCCCAGGATTCCCTCATGGCTACCCAAATTATGCCAACTGCACATGGATCATAATCACAGGCGAACGTAACAGGATACAGTTATCATTCCATACTTTTGCCCTCGAAGAAGATTTTGATATTTTGTCCATTTATGATGGGCAACCGCAACAAGGGAACCTAAAAGTGAGGTAAAGTAAAATCTAGTTACTCCTTGTAAATAATACAGAATTCAAAGTTGTGATGTGAAGGTGGTTTATTCACTGCTCTGTTTGGCTGTTTCACACCTGAACTTCCCTATAGAAGACAAAAAACTTCTGCTTTGTGCAACAGCAAAGAGATGTTTCCTCAAATCGTGCTATTTTTCCTTTATGATATCAGACTTGGACCAGTGGTGGGATTCAAATTTTTTTTACTATCGGCTCTGTGGGCATTGCTTGGTGGGGGTGGCAGGGGAAGGATACTGTAAAATCTCCATTCCCTCTCTACCCCACTAGCCTACTTTCCAGCTCCATTCTCCTGTGCAGGGCAACAAAAGAAGACCCAGCCAATTAGCTGGGACCCGGGAGGCAGAGAATAGATGGGGGTGAGGCCAGTCAGAGGTGGTATCTGCCAGTTCTCTGAACAACTCAAAATTTCCTCTACCGGTTCTCCAGAACTGGTCAGAACCTGCTGAATATCACCTCTGACTTGGACCCAATCTCTGTTAGGCTGCTTGTTTGCTTGCAGGCATGCTTATATATTTATTATTGTTCTGAAACAATTGTGGCATTCCAGGATAAATGTATTGTTGGAAATGTTTTGTTTCTGTTCAAAACGAGAACTTTCGGTATTTCTTAAACTTAAGCTTTGCTATTAAAAATTGAGGGGGAAGGCATGGAGATTTCCAGCTTGCTATTCAGCTCACAACCCGCCTCTAAGAAAATGTATTTCTTTCTGCAAGTCTGCTTATTGTTGTTGAACAGAACAGATAACATCATCACAACAGTAAAATTCCTTTTATATAAGGAATTCTTTTAAGTCTAAAATAATTTGATGTTCTTTTTAATATTTATACATTTTATGCATTATTTTATATTCCTTTTACATAAAGGAAACAAGTTCTGCTTCAAAGACTTCTTAAAAGTGGGCTATATATTTTCATTGTGATGCATTTTGATAGTCACATTACATTAGAAAAATCTAAAACTTTCCTTAGTTCATATTTATATGGTTTCTCAGAACTTTATCAAGGATGAAGATCCAAGAACAAATAATTTTCCCTCATTAGAAAACTTGTTGAATTGGGAACAAAGGGTCTTAATCTACAATGCAGTGAATTAGTATAGACCAAACATTATCCACTGAAGAGTTTGCGTAACTTGTATTTGAAACCAAAACTATATGTAAAGCAGGTGATCAAACTTCCAGTGGTTTGCCATGGTTCCTCAAACCATATGTAGATCACTTTTATTTGAAAAGAACTGTAGAATTTAGATTTGAATGAAATGATTGTCCTGAGAGAAGGCTTAAACCTCTTTTCTGAACCACAACATAGGCAGTCATGGCAGGCAAAGAATATCACTGGACTTCTAATTCTTAAGTTCCAAATGCTTTATTATTGATTCTCTTACTTCCATTTTCTGAATCACACTGGAGAAAGAAGAACCTTCAGTGACTAGCATAATGAAGAATCTACTGTGGGAGTTCATGCCCCCTTATTTATGACACCTTTTCACTAGAAATCTTAAACACTTTCTCCTGCCTCGACTTGAGTCATGAATGGGGCAGCCAAACAAAATAACAATGTGTCTGCCTCCATTTTGTCAGTGAATCTCCCAGGTTCTACTTCACCTTGGAAGGTTACTTGATTCCTTCTGCCTTTTAGTAATGCAACAGCATCTCAGTCTGCAGACTCTGGGATCTTCTTTTATAACAGCACTATTTAGGTTGTTATTTAAAAGTATTGTGTAAATGTATGATGATCTGTGACTCAGCAGTGTCTTGCTGCCACATTCACTATAATGAGCAAAACAGTCCTGATAATGAGTGCCATCACTAAAATAGCAAGTTCTAATTAAACAGAACAGAAAGCTCTAAGGAGACACTCTTCACATTTTACACTTAAAGCGGTTTATTTTAGACAATTAACAGCACTTATGACAATGCTGAAATATAAATATAATATTGAGGTCAGGAATGATGGTATCTGTTGTGCAATTCTATGAAAATGTATTGCTCACTGCATAATGCATTACACACACGTGTCTTAAAACTGTGAGGTTCCCTTTGAGACTAAACTTACACAATTTTAATAGTACAAATAATTGTTTAAATATATTAACATCATTTTTGCTTTAAATGGTCATCTGCCAAAAACTAATTTTTGCCAATTGAATGCTTTTGGGTAATATTTGGCTGCCATTTTATTGCTATAGACATTATTTATTTATTTAAAATATTTATATAGCCATCCCTCTTATAACCAATTGTAGGAAGTTCCCAATTATCTTAAAGTAAAGGTAGCCCACTCCATCTGAAAGTCTGAGCGACTTTTGCCTTTAGAAGATGTGTTGGCTTTGCATATATATATCTCACATTTGTGCATCTATGTGAATATATGTATCTGTCAGAAATAGGTTCCTAACAATTTTACACTTCAAGCGGTTGAAGTATAAACCAATGGAATCATAAGAGGATATTCCAGAAGTTAATTGCCTATCAAATAAAATATTCAATTCACACAATTAATTGATCCCAATATATATTTAGGAAATATTTTCTTCCCAATTATTTTCAGCACCAACTTACAAACAACAACAAAATAAAATAAAAAATAAAAAAAATGGGAGAGATGTTTATTCCATTTTTAAAAATACTAGAAATAATTGGAGATCTTCATTCAATTGTTTAAAAGAAATACCTACTTCATTTTATGCATAACAGTTTAAACAAATACAGTGAGAATTATTTCTCACCATAGGAATACACAAACTTTTGCTGTTTAAATATTCTTATCCTGGTTAGCTTTAGATTGTATCTTTCTGCTTACAGATTGCTACACAGCAATTTAGAGCTTCCAAACAAATTACAAAATATGAGACACAGTATAAAATCAGTATAATTAAATGGAATGAGACACGCCTGGCTTAAGGGAGGTGAAAGTTCCTGCCAGCCTGCGTTCTCCAAAGGCTTCGTCACCTCGCTTTCCATCGCCCCCTCCTGTGAAATACAGGCTAAGTGGGAGTCATTGTTCTAGGCTGGACACTTCAGCGGGAAGTGCCTTCATGGCAATAGCCATCAGGAGTGAATCACCCTGTCACCATCCCTGCTTGACTTTCTCTCCCCGGGAACATCAGAGTCCAGTGCAGTATGCTGAAGGAGGTCCTTCTCCTCAAGCTTAGGTGTGATTGGAAGCTTGGCTACTGGCTAGTAGAGTCAATCAGAAGCTGCCTTGAGGGGATAAGAGTTTCTGCTCCGGCGGACTCCAAGTGCCAAAACCCTGGTCCTTCCACCTATTGGAAGCCCCCTTTTTCTCTCTCTGGAACCTTGAGAGAAGAAGGGAGAAATAGAGGTCCTATCCACCCCTCTCTTCCTTTCATGGGGGAAGGAGGGAGGCAAGGAAACCTTTGGAGAAGGAATTTAGGCTGGCGGGAATTTTTGCTTCCCTTAAACTGGGTTGGCTTTGGAAACCAGAGTGGAAAGGCCAGGCCTGATTTAGTTAAATGGACACTGGTTCACCCATGTTCCACAACTTCAGTGCAGCCATTTCCAGTTCTCCCAGTATCTGCCTAGGCAGTTTTCCCAAGTGGCACAGGTTCTCCTAGGGATCAGAGTCATGAGCTAATGATTTTAATAAAACTAAGGTGGAAAAGGGAGATGGTCACCCAAATAATATTAAGAGAGGAATGGATCTAGAGTCCAGTTATCTCACATTGAGTTATTCTGTGTTGAATTGGTGATTTATCCCATGTCAAGTTGACACATCAAGTTGTCCCACAGCAAGTTGGCCACAGCGAGTTGGCTTAGACCCTAATTAGAATCACAGTATGATCAAAATTAGTTAACAGTTAAAAGAAAAGAAATGAATGTTTTGCTGCTTTTTTAAATATTGGAATAGTGAGATCTAAACCTACTTCTAGTGAAAGAATTCCATAGCTCAGGAGCCTCAAAAGAGATGGCCTTGTCCTGCATATTACATAAACAAGATTTTACAGCACAGTGTTACTGAACCTTGTCAACTTTAAGACAGGTGGACTTCAACTTCCAGAATCCCCTAGCCACTCATGCTGGCTGGAGAATTCTGGGACTTGAAATCACTTCTTCAAACCAGAAACAGGAAAATGTGTCTAAAGGCTGCATTCATGGTAGACCAAAGGTAAGAGCAGGATATCATCTGTTCATATCTTCCAAAAATGGTTGCTTAGACCATACTAGTAACAGAGTAATTTGGCAGTGCAGATGAACTCTGTGACAACATTTTAATATCAGAATGTTTTGCACTGCCTTTGCTTAATCGCTGATAACTGTTTTCGGTAAAGAACTAGGTGGAGCTCCCAGTCCTTTTACACAAAACTTACCTCAAGTTTTCTTCATTTTTGCAATCAAATTTAGATTGGAAGCCTGATTTAGCCATTGCTATTTATATTTAGCTGTTGTTATTATCTTATTTTTAAATTTTTCTTACACATAGGCTTCTAAAAGTCATTTCAAATTCTAGTCTATTTCTGACTATCCCTCTATTAGAATGTGCAAGATTGTGGTGTATTTGGTTATTTTTCATTGAATATCAGACAGGATTTCTGTTGGTTGCTCAGCAACGATACTAGAAATGGTGCTGCATATGGAATTCATTACCTGTTGTCAGTCTTAATTGACTTAAGCCCTGTGCAGATGTCAGAGATGTGCGTTAATGGGCACAGGTAAATATGGCTAGCATGGCAGTCAATAGCCTTATACCTGATGTCCCCTTGCAAGGCCTTTTTTATGTAGGGAGTTATTCCCATAAATGTATGATCTCGACCAGGGCTGTCAAACTCATGGCCTGCAGGCCGGATGCATCATGCGCTAGCCATGCCTGTGCCTGGTTTAGCGAAGGGGAGGAAAAGTCCCAATACATCACATGATTTGTGACAACATGAGTTTGACACCCCTGACCTAGACCCTTCATTTTATTTGGGCTTTTCCTATTTTCTCTTTCCATAGAGATTAGGGGAACCCAGGAAATATGGTGGGTAAGGCTGTAAAGCTGGAGAAATTCAGTGTGTTGTCCCACAAATTATGTTTTCTTAATGGTTTTTATTTTTGAAACAAATTTTGTTATATTTTTGGTTATTGTGTTGTATAGTGTTTATGTTTTTAACTTGATATGCCCTTCAGAGTTACATATGTGAGATGGGTGGTTATATATTTTTACCAAATAGATAAATAAACTAGGTAGCCATTCATCTAGCCAAATGGATCATGTATATGAGCAAGCTAGAAAGCAAATATCTTAACAACTTTCATCACGAAATAATCAGCCAACATCACTAGATGGCTACCCCTCTTTCCTTTGCAAGTCAAGTCTTTCTTCATTCCAATTAAAATTACCCCAGCTGGGTTCATGCATCATGCCCAGCTAAAGCTGTTTATGCTTGGTTTTTTTTTCCTTTTTGAACCATAGTAGTTAGTTTTACTCCCAGCTAAGCCACAGATCAATCACTTGTTTGCATGCAATTCTACCAAAAGAAACCACAAGAAACTACAGAACAGCTAGCATAATGGATGAACCTAGCCAGATAATTTTTCCACATACAACTGTTTAAAAATGCAAAATTAATTCTGTTTCTTTCTCTTAGTGAGTCAGAAGCCTGTGCTCAGTCACAGTTTGCCTCACAGAAGTATTAAATCTGTTCTCCAGCGAACTAGTTTCCCATTTTAAATAGCATAATAAATAACTGTCTCCTTGCTAGTGTGGGTCTCAGCTGCCCTCAGAGAGTTTGCTAATCTGCCTTGTGATGTTTCATTTCTGTTATAAAGCCTTTCCTTTATTTGCTGGTTGTGGATGGCAAGCCATGTATATTTAGAAGATAATTTCTCCAAGTAAGCAGCTTTTTCTTACCTATAACATTTCTTGAATTCTTACTAAGATAAAAGACAAATAGAGTATGTCTGTACACTTTCCATTTCTAAAGTTCCTTCTTCAATGTATAAAGTTTGTAGAAGATTTTGAAAATGAAAAAGAACATTTAATTTTTTGCACTTTCCTCAAAGGCCTTATAAATGCTTGTTATTCCCTAAATATACAGTTACATCATAAGTAGTATAACCATATTAAATAGTTATCCTATTGTATCTAAATGATAGCCCAAGAAAATGGTAAATAATGGATACAGATAAAAATACTTACAACCATTCATTTAGTGACCGTTGAAAGTTATAACAGCAATGAAAAAAGTGACTTATGACCATTTTTCACATGTATGACTGTTGCAGCATCTCCATGATAACAAGATCAAAATTCAAATGCTTGGCAACTGGTTCATATTTATGATTGTTGCATTGTCCCGGGGTTACGCGATCACCTTTTGCAACCTTCAGTGGGAAAGCCAGATTCACTTAACAACCATGGTACTAAGTGAACAATAGAGTGATTCACTTAGCAACGGTGGCAAGAAAGGCTGTAAAATGAAGCAAAACTCATTTTAAAACTATCTGTCTTAGTAACATAAATTTTTGACTACCTGTATGTGTTTGGAGTCTCTTTGATGTAGTTTCTTGAACAATTTGATTGTCCGGTAGGATTAAGTCATTATAATACATGGCAATTCCTATAAAGAAAATAAATTTAGAATAACTATTGACCTTTTATGCTAGCCTACAGTCAAGAGGTAGACCTCTGTAAAATATAGGTTCACTGAATAAAAAATTAGGATTAAATCAATACAAATCAGTTCAAAATATAGCATGAGAATTGTTCCCTACTTCAATGTGCAGAGAAAGAAATCCTTTTCCAGCATCTCACTTGGAAAACAGAAATCCAAACTCCAAATTACCCATTGCTGAATATGGATTCATTTGCTCCTTTAAGCATATTCAACCCAATTTAGTTTTCTACATAATCCTCAAAACACACTAGATCATAATTCTAGACACATTTACTTGGAAGCAAATCTCCTTAAGCTCTCTGAAACATATATCTGAGTAAACATGCTTAAGACACAGATGCAAGGCAGTACAAAATCACATTCACATGAAGAACAGCGCCTCTGGTTTAGCATTGATTCACTCTCCCCCCTCACAATAAATCCTAAAACAGTCAAGAAAAAAAAATACTCCTAAATTACTAATGTATATACTTTTTACATACAGGAGAAAATCTTGCATTAAGTAGGATACATGTGTTTCCATTAGGATGTTATTGAATTCAGTAATTGCTTGCTTTTGGCTACTTACTATTAAGCTTTCCTGTACAATTGACATGTTTGTAGCAAAAAGGTTCTGGGGGATTTCTTTGTGCTTTATGTATATGAAGAAAGAGAGAGAGAAATCTTTTTACTTATTCTATAAATCTGCTGTTAAGAGCAGTGTTCCTGCAGTATTCACTGATGGTGACAGATACAGCTGCTTAGAAAATGCACATAGGAATCTGGTACATATATCATAATGAGAGAGTGTACCACAGATAAAAATAAATGCTTCCATAACCTTTGATTTGCTAAAACAATAATATAATTATTCAAAAGACTAGAATATTATTTTCTACCATATTCAATCAGGGATGATAATCCATCTGTATATAACTGTATCAAACAAAAGTTTTAATATTTCAGTTCTATATGATTATTAGAAAATATAAAAACAAAATCAGGCTTAAAATATTTGGCTGCAACTAACATCCTATACATGCCTTCAATATTAATTTATTTTTGTGTGCATTCCTGCTCTGATAGAACTTTTAAAATCAGTGGACCCCATGAAAAGGCTGATTGATATATTTGTTATGAAAATCAGGAAGGCTTCGCTCCATCCATCCATCCATCTATCCATCCATCCATTAATTTATTTATTCTTATATCCCAACTTCCTCTTCAAATACTTAAGGCAGCCTGTAGCATTAAATAAACAAAAGAAAAATAGAATGTAAATGTTAAAAATCACAACTTTTTGAATCAGTTGACTGAACTGGTGTATCATTATTTGTCTAGATAGAACTTTTCTTTGCTTTGATGATGGGAAGAATCACTGATATTCACGAGTGGGATTCTACGGTTCAGACCGGTTCTAAAGAACCGGTTGTTATTATTCTGCACAGTTTGGAGAACCAGCAAATCGTGCCCCTGGTTAGCCCCGTCCTTCTCCACCCACCCCTCCCCTCCCCACCCAGTCAGTCCTTATTGCGCATGAACAACATTGCACATATGCCCAACATCGCTGACTGCATTCTTCCTCGCCCAGTCACTCCTTAAGATATTATTCTTTTCCCTTCCTGATGATCAGCTGTTCCTATGATCAGCTGTGCCGGGATTCCCCTCGTTTACTTACTGCTTCATCCAGGAGGCTTCCTGAGGCTCAGGAAGGCAAAAAATGGAGGCGGGTGCAGCTCCGCCTGCCCCACTTCCATTTTTTGCCTTCCTGGGCCCCAGGGGAGCCTTCTGGGAGCAAAAATGCCCCCAGGAGGGTTCCTGAGGCCCAGAAGGCCCCAAAATTGAGCATGCAGGGGGGTGCTGCATGCCCCCTCCAGGCTCCATTTCTTTTCTTCATGAGCCCCAGGGAAGCTTCCTGGGAGCAAAAACACTCCCAAGTGGCTTCCCTGAGGCCCAGAAGGCCCCAAAATGGGGGTGGGAGTTGCTGCTAAAAAAAACTCCCATGGACACCCAGTCACATGACCATGCCCACCTAGCCACACTCACCTAGTCATGCCCACAGAACCGGTTGTTACAAAATTTGAATCCCACCCCTTCTGATATTAATAAATCAATGTTTTTAAGAAGATAAAAGATTTAAATCTTATTTACCCATGTTGATCTTTAGACATATATTTTCCAGTGTGTTGATGTTTATATCCAGTCCATTCTCACTGAAAGAAATTTTTTATGTAACTGTTCACCAGAATTATGAGATATTATGTGGGCCTAGATGAATGTATCATTTAGACACAAGTGTTTTCAAATGGTGGGAAAATGTGCAATAATAATAAGATAGTGTGAGATGTGAATATGCCTTCAGGTTGCATACAGAATTACTATTATCATTTTGTCTACTTGCATGTGTCTTTTTTGGTATTATCAAATAAGTTTAAATTACATACTACATTCAAAAATAGTACATCATATAACTCAAGTCAAAAAAATAAAACACTTTCTTACATTTGTTCAAAATACTTAGGCTTAACCTTGGAACTATTTCAGACATTCTGGAAGGCATACCACTTCTCTTTGCACGATTACTCAAAGAAAAGAAAATCATATAATGTCACTGATTTTCGTATTGGTGTTTGGATCTTCTCCATTATTAAGGAGATAAGTTTCAATTAATATAAAGATGCTTCAAGAAGTTCTCTTGAATATGTGAAAATGGGCAGAGGACAGAACATTGCTATCTACCCACCTTGCTACCTAGTCTCCTTAATCTGTGATATCTGTGCCTCTATTTAATATAGACTCTGATCCATCCATCATCTGCCTGCCTGCCTGCCTCTGTCTGCCTGCCTTTCTATTTATCTATCTATCCATCCATCCATCCATCCATCCATCCATCCATCTATCTATCTATCTATCTATCTATCTATCACGTTTATATAGCTTCCCATCTTCCAACCAACTCTGGAGGGCTGCCAGTCAAAGACCAAAAGACACATTAAAATCACATGAAAACTAAAAAAACCCAAACCAATTAAAATATTAAAAACAATTAAACCTGGGCATCAAATCAAAGTTCTAAAGTGCTAGTCCTCTCCCAGAGCTCTTCAAAGCTTCACAGAAGGTTAGGAGGATGGAGGCCTCCCAAACATCAGGGGCAGAGCATTCCATAGGGCACAGGTTTCCACAGAAAAGTCATATAAAGCTCCCATCAGATGGCAATATTTAGAGGAATGTGCTCCCTCTATCTCAACTAGTAGGATGGGTAGATGTCCTTGGTCCCACAGATAACCCTGTCATGTGCTATATGTTTATGTGGAGAGCTGTATTTGCATTGAAACATTTTGGAAATCTGAGTAATTTCCAGGAAGATCACAAAGGGCTTTATGCTGGCTGTATTCTACATCTACCATCAACCCCATGCATGCAAGTGAATGCATAATGCAAGTGAATGTATAAGACATGAACTGTTAGCCAGTTCTACCAACTTCTTGATGAGGAAAGCCAGCATTCTCTGCTCAGAGATATATTGTAGTTAGCTTATATTTAACCCTCAATTAGCTCTTAAAACAAAGGAACTGCCCATGTAATATTTGATGAATGTAATATATGTTGTTTTCCTAAACCTGGCTCAAAAAAAATTCCCTTGAATTCACTCCTGTTCTATTTGTAACAGAGACTGGGAATAGTGTCATGAAAAAAGAAAAGAATGGCAATTTCGGTATGTAGCACTTAGCTGTCAAAGCTGTTATTGATATCAGGACTCATATATATATATATATATATATATATATATATATATATATGTGTGTATGTAGGTCTTGGTGTATTGGGTCTTGTCCCGTAAGATTGAGAATACCTGGCGATGCTCGACGAGATCCCACTCGCCATCTTCAGGCTGGTGTCTTGCTTTGTGTTGTGCCAGCAAAGCGTGATCTGAGCTGCCTTCTCTCTATAAATACTGGAGAGGGGTGGTGTGCTGGCTCTGCTGTAAGCCGGTTGGTTGGCTGTGTTTGGCTGTGTTGTTGCTTCTTGATTGGTTGATGGAATTGGTGTTTGCTGATTGGTTGGCTGTGTTGTTGGCTGTGTTGTTGCTTCTTGATTGGTTGATGGAGTTGATGTTTGCTGATTGGTTGGCTTTTTAGTAAGAGCCTGTGTGGCTGAGGTAGTGGCTGTGTGTTCTTCAGCCTTTTGTGTTTTAGCTACCTGGGTAGTGGGCTGTGTGATGACCTTCTGAGTTTTATTGTTGTGACATCCTGGGTCTTGTGCTCACAACAATAATGTTTGGAATTGATGTTTGCAGCCAACAACACAGCCAACCAATCAGCAAACATCAATTCCATCAACCAATCAAGAAGTGACAACACAGCCAACAACACAGCCAACCAACCTGCTTACAATAGAGCCAGCACACCACACCTCCCTCCAGTATTTATAGAGAGAAGGCAGCTCAGATCACGCTTTGCTGGCACAAGCACAAAGCCAAAGACACCAGCCTGAAGATGGCGAGTGGGATCTCATCGAAACATCGCCAAGATACTCTCAATCTTACACGGGACAAGACCCGAATACACCAAGACCTACATATATATGTGTGTGTGTGTGTGTGTGTGTGTGTATGTATATATGTGTATATATACCTGTGAAAATCTACGAAAATATACATATAGATGTATGTATGTATGTATGTATGTATGTATGTATGTATGCTTCGATCTGTGCCCTCTCGTTGGAGGGCTTAGAGCTTTGCTTTTGGGGTCAGAACCACCCTATAGGGGTGGTGAAGAAGGGGGAGACAACCAGCTGGGTCAAGGAAACCACATTTCCCCTCCCTGACTAGGCAATACTCCCCTCCAAAAATGGTCTGTAGCGGTGGTCAATATGGCCACCCTGAAGAGGAAGAGCTAACTGGGACAAAGATTTTGCTGGAGTGGTGAAGAAGAGGACAGCGTGAAAAGGGCCAATTAGGAGAACATCTGGACATAAAGGTATCCCGGAATTAAGACTCTAAGAAATTTATAAGAAAGATAATAAAAGCGGCGATCAGAGGAAGTGGGGGGAAAAATTGACAGCTGAAAGTGGCTTTGAACTTTGAAAGGAGGAAGCCAGAAGAAACTACCAGTTTAAATTGGAGGAATATATGATTTTGGCATTTAATAGGTATAATTGAAGCTGAACTTGAACGTGTCAAAAAAGAGAAAACAGTAATTGATATTTGGACTTATTGGATTTTTGAAACTTAAAAGTCCTAAATAGAGAAGAGAAAGTGGGGAGGGCAGAATTTGGATATAACAGAGAGTGCCACCTAGTGGTAAAAGAAAATTTTAAGACTGGCTCTTTTAAAAGTGGAATTTTATACAAAATACAATACAATACAATGTTACAATAAAATAGAAACTCTGGAAAGGGGAAAGGGGAAATACAGAACATAAAATAAAAAAAAAGAAGCAGGAAGAAATTACTCTGGGACTGTTTGGTGATCTTGGTACAAATTTAAATTTATGGATATTGGACTATCTGATGAATCTGGGAAAAACTTAAAGAGGAATTAATAAAAGCTGATCATTGGAAATAAATATTAAAGACATTGATAAGATTAAATTACCGGACAATCGGTTTGGACTTAAAGAGTAAAGAAAGAAATAAAGAAAAAAACAACAGAAGTGTTTAAAATGGCAGAACCGTTTTTGGAACTAAAAATGGAACTAAGCAACATAAAAGAAATGTTCCATGAAAGAGGTGAGTCATGCTGCCTTGCTTTACAATCACTAGAAATGGCGTTTCTGGAGTATGAACAACAAGGAGTGTCAGAAGGGGAGGAGCTGATTAAAGAAGAGGCCATCTTCAATGAACAATTGGAGCAACGAACATTAAAGTGAAGGGGGAAAAGAATGGGAATTAAAACTTGGAGATTCGAGGAGGCAATCAAAAAGAGGAATGTCTTGAAAGCCAAACAAAGTAAAAAGAAGCAGCAGAAAAGGGAATTACAGAATAAAGCTTTAAAGAGGGAGAGGCATAAAAACTGGAATAAGAAAAGGAGGGAAAAATGAAGGAAAATAGAAGTAATAAGAAAAAGAACCAGGAAATAAAGGGATTTGGAAATTGAACAAAAATGGAAAGAAATTGATTATTTAAAAGACATAGAGATAATGGTTAGATAAGGATTAAGGAAGGGAATAATGTGGTGTATTATAAATGTATTTGAAGTAACAAATTACTTAGAAGGTAGGAAAATATAAATTTTTAAAATGAAAAGAATAGAACTGATGTTTTTGTTGTTATTAGAATATTTGCTTTTTGTTTAATTATATACAGAGATAAATGGAATAAATGTGAAAAAGAAACTATGATAAGTGTATTAACCATGTTTAATGAATTTAAGAATATAGTTGAAATGAATTATGAGGATTGTTGTAAAGAAATCAACATCAGTTTTTATGATCAATTGAATAGATTAATTTTTTTCCTATTGAAATTATAAATGATTTAATGTAACTGAAGGGGAAAGTGCCATGCGAAACCTGGCCTAAAATGCATATGTGTTACGTAGTTGTTAGGAGATTATAGTTATTAATCTTTAAGGTGAAATTAAAAGTCAAATTACTATTGGGAATTAAAGAGGAATTAACTAAATGATGTATAAGGTAAAAGGGTGGTACACTCAAATGGGTATTTGTGGGTGAAATCTTTTGAATTGTTTGAACTGGGATGGAATTTTTGAAATGATGATATAAGAATATGCGATGAAATTGCAAACATGACAGATAAGAGTATAAAGTTTAATGAATATGAAGATATAAGAATTATTTAAAGTTAAAAGAAATAGGTCAAGAAATGAATAGAAAATATATAAAATAAGTTTGAGAAAAGTATTTGAGAAAACATGTAATGATAGGATATGAAATTAAATGTGAAAGATGAATATGTAACTAAGGTCATGTTTGTATGAAAATATGAAAACCTGGAATCATGCTGTTCACTAAAAAAGATGTTTTTGAAATGTGAAAAAATAAAAAAACTTTTTCCAAAAAAATGTTTTGTACTTTTATTTTTAAAAGTAGAAAGGCACATATCAATGCAAAGCATTTTGAAACTCAACATCTCCTTATCAGAATCAAAATGGGGAGTTATTTTTTTCTTGGTACTTAAGGGATGGGATGGGATAATTTGATGATTGGAGGTGTATGGGTGCTCGAAACTTATAACTATTAATGCTCTACTACCATCTCAGTCTTGATGCTTCCAGTTCTGTGGATTTCATCTCTCTGATTTCCCAACTACCCATGGCAGTTTCTGAGATTTCTGAGAGTTGAAATTCACATAACTTAGAATATCCCAAGGCTGGAAAGGCTGGTGTGTGAAATAGTTGGGGTTCCTTGGGATATTTATAGCTAAAGCATATAATTTCCCCCTCATAGATACTCAGAAAAACTGATTGAAATAACTCCATTTGTAGGCTATTTAAAAGTGTTAGTTCTTATGCTCAAAACAGTCCTTGGTGGCTCAGGCTGTTAAATGCCTGCTCTTAAGATCCAGCTGTCTACAATTACTGTAGGCTCGAATCCCACCAGGCTCAAGGTTGACTCAGCCTTCCATCCTCTCGGGTAGGTAAATTGAGGACCCAAGATTGTTGGGGCAATTAGCTGACTTTGTAAAAATGCCGCTTAGTAATAAGCAGGCATATACAATGGAATGAAGGCTATTGCTGAGCACACTGGGTTGTATCCCAAAAATTGTAAGCCGCCCTGAGTCTCCGGAGAAGGGCGGCATATAAATGTAATTAAAAAAACACACACAAGTTGATTGGGAAGAGTCCTTTAAATTACAATTTGATGTAGTCTGATCTCCATAGGAAAGGGGAGAAAAAGGACTAACGGCACAATGCACGTTATGATTTGATTGTCCTCTGCTGGCTCCATGAAGGACAACAGTTCTAGAATAGATGGAACTGTAGGAACACCTGCATGGTGTCATCTCTTTTCCCTTTCAATATTTCTACAAAACTCAGATTGTGGATTTTTCTATAAAGTCTTTGACCTAATGCTGGCTGCACTATAAACCAATACAGAGTTTTGGCTATTTGTATTTGTTCACATTGTTACTATTTTTTCACCTCTTTCTGCTTTTTTACCCTCCTGCTCTTCCTACAGATCAAACTCTAGATTTGTAGATCCTTGGCTGGCTATATTTATTCTGTAAAATGCCATGTTTATTGATGGTTCCATGTATGTTAATGAGCTTCACTTCGGTCAAATATTTCTTATTAGCAATAATGATGGATGGATGGAAATCCCAGCACACTGGAGGGAGGTCATATGCAGATGGAGACTACAAAATATCAGATTACCTTTCAATATAGGGGGAAAAACTTATTATGCCGAACTGTAATTATTAAAATGGCAGTGAATATCCCAGGTAGTCATCGGGAGTCAACAATGTCTTGAAGGCACAAAAATAAATATGTTTACTCAGAAGTGGACCTTGGTGTGTTTAAGAAGAAAGAAGAGGGGGAAAAAATACCGGCTGCCTATGTTTCTATTCATACATATTGTAGCAGCTGTGTAACAAATTTAGCCATACTTTAATAAGAAAAGAAGCCACATATAAGAGATAATAGATAAAACTGTTCTTCCTCGGGGAGGGGGGTTAAGAATGTCAAAATAGGATGAAAATTTTCTAATTTTATTTAAAAAATCAGTCTCATCTTGAAAACAATGTGGTCTCTAACACAGCAAGAAAAGTTAGGAAAACGTCAAGATAATCAATTTATTATTTCCTTGTAGTATTACTTTCTTGTAGAAAGTGAAGAGAGATAAGACCTATTTTCATTCCCAAGACAGGAGAAAACAAACCAAAAAAACCAAAAAAAAACAGTGTATAAAATAAGAAATATTCCAAGATAGGTAAACAAGTATTAGAAAAGAAAGAAAAAAATGAAGCAAATGAAGTGTAGCAAAATATAAAACAATTTTGTAAATAGAGTTAACTGATTCAGAAGCTTAAATCCTCAGGCCTAAAATAACAACTCTATGTTAGTCGTATTGTAACAAGTTCAGTGTGATTTGCTTGTTTTCTATTTAGTAAGAGGGACAACTATAGTGAGTTAATCGATGAAATATAACAGGAGACAGAATTAAATGTGAATCCTAACCTCATTCATTTTTGTGGATAGTTTTATTTTAACACATTATCGATTCATGAATAAGTGGAGAGGAAGCTCACTTTTATTCTAAGTAAACCACCAACTATACATTTTTACCCTATCAGAAATAGATGCAGACTTTTTTCTACTGCATTTATACGGCATGTCCATTTAAATTCTTTTGCTGGTCCATTGTTATTTCTGCTGTATCTTGATAAGGCTACTCTATTGAAACAGAAGAATATGTGTAGCAGATTATTTGGCTCAGATTAGACATTAAATGTGTTTTTAACATGCAAACTGGCTTGCTTTGGGGGATGATAAGTATCAGCAGGAAGTAAAGTAAATTACAGATAGCTTGATAGTGTTTATAATTCATTCTACTGCCAGGGGTCTATCCCAAAGTTTAATGGGTCATATAGTACCCACTGCCTGGCATCCATCCCCCAGATCATCAAAATGATAAAAGTGAGGAAAAAATATCTTCCTCCTCTCAATGAAGATCTCATATTTCTAAAACAACTCCCATTGAATCCAGAAATATTTATATTACTGCTGGTGATGATGGCTATCCCCCCTTCCCCCCCAAAAAAGTTCTATCACAAGTAAAACCCTGCCTCATTCCTACATCCTTCATCTCTGATGGAGTTCTGCTTTCTCATTTGTTATCATGTATGCTTTGATGCTTTCATAACATCAGTAGCAACTAGTGATAGCACCTTTAAAAATCTGTCCGGTTGATCCAATAGTCTACATAATGACCTGCTAATTACCTGACAATATGTTCTTCCTTCAATTGTTGGCCTCTTAAGTTATGGAAAAATGATCTAAAGAATTCTTGATGGACTGGAGTTGGCTCCAGTTAAAGATGGGGTACATTTAAAATGGAATGACTTAATCATGAAGAGAAATGGATATTTTAAGATAGATCTCTTCCTTTTCAAACCATGTGTAATATGATCTGAGTTACATGTTTGAATGATTGACCAACTGATCCAAACTATTTAAAAAAATAAAAAATGAAAATGAAATAACTTTTTCAATTTTCTCTTTGTTTCAGTTTTTACTTTGCTGAATTAGCCAAAACTGTTTATTTCACAGAATAACTGAAACATATAACAGTCTAATAAATGTCAGTTTTGCTATACATATTTACTCTAATGTAAATCCCAGAATGAGGTTTGTATTAAAGGATGTGAGTTTACAATTAGAAGTGTAATGATATTTCATTGTTTCTGATTATCATTTTTTTAATTATATAATTTTTAAAAGAATATAATAAATAAATAAATCCAGAATAAATTATGAAATACAAGTAGGTAACAACAGATCTGAAATATCATACAACTAATATGTTAAAATGCACCATTAAGAGCTTATAATACTATGACATATTTCATATCCATTTTCTAATTGAATAATTATTAAACTTTAAGCTAAAGGTACTTTCCAGTTTTCAGCAAAACCAGCCCATGACAAACCATTGGTTTGCTTAACAACCAAACATGCATTCAACAACTGCTGCAAAAACGTTGTAACCTTGATTGTCAGGCTCCATTACAATCATAAGTCAAGGACTACCTGTATTTACTTTATAAATACAATTTTTTTAGACATCAAAGCATATTTCCACAATTTTATTAGCTATCAGAGATGTTTTCTAATAAAAAGCATACTGTATAACATCCTTGCAGCTATTAATATATGCAATGCTCATTCAGTGTATTTTGAAGGAATATGTGGTTTTAGAGAAATTTAATAAGAGTACACAGGTTAAAAGTCTTTTTTACTTTTTTGTTAGATATACAATTATTTTATTCTCAAATTGTGAAATAGAGTTGAATAATGAACTCCATATATTGTATGAATGCATAATAAATGAAATAAAATCAGATAAAACCAATAAAAATAGATTAAATATTAAAATAATACCTTCCCAATAATCCACATGCAATTACTTTGATTTAAACAATTGTTGTATAATACTATAATAGCACTACTGAAAGAAAACAGTATGAATTCTTGGACATTTGCTCACTTTATTGCATTCTTTTTAATTTAAATATGTATCACTTAGGATTGTTGTGTGCAGGTACTATGTTTGTAGTTTTAGGCTTCGGTCTCACTTATGACATCATTTTACTTCAGCATTTCAATCACAACAGCTTACATTTTAAAAAAGTTTCAATATTTCCTGCAAAAAAACTCACATCCTTCCTAAGAGGTTGGTAAGGGGCATGCATAAGTGCACCATCGTGCCTACCGTCCCTGTTCTATTGTCCCCATTTATTCGTACCTATTTCCTGTATTCTTACTCATGCTTATACTTATATTTATTACCTTGTAAGTGATTGACAAATCAAATAAATAAGTAAAAAATAAAATAAAAAATAAAATAAGAAGAAAGCAAATAAAAAAGTGCCCATGATAATGAGATCTGAAATATGTCAGGGAAGATAATATTTTATTTTAACTTAGCATTTTAAGCTTGCTATACTGGTATTTTTTCTTCCTTTTTTAATGTTCAGTTTGAGGATTTCTTAGCAGAGCCCATCTGAATAAATCTTCACAAGATTGAAATCGCACAAAGAGGTGATGACATCTTCATCTTGAGAGAGGCTTAACATTTCCTTGTCTTAAAGGCTTTAAGGGTTTCACACTTATTGCTATTGTTGACTTAATTCTCAGTGCTGAGAGACATTCCTCATGTGTCAAGAGACAGTTTCCATAAAAAGTGTTGCATATGCTTTTTTTTTTTTTAATTACATTTATATGCCGCCCTTCTCCGAAGACTCAGGCTTACAATTTTGGGATACAATCCAGTGTGCTCAGCAATAGCCTTCATTCCATTGTATATGCCTGCTTATTACTAAGCGGCATTTTTACAAAGTCAGCTTATTGCCCCCAACAATCTTGGGTCCTCAATTTACCTACCCCGAGAGGATGGAAGGCTGAGTCAACCTTGAGCCTGGTGGGATTCGAGCCTACAGTAATTGTAGGCAGCTGGAACTTAAATGCAGGCATTTAACAGCCTGAGCCACCAAGGCCCTTGCAGAATTCAGGCCAGTCTAGACTTAACCTCAAATTGCAAGTAATCCTTGATTTACAAACGGTTGTAAGTCAATGTGGATATTAAGTGGGTCAATATGTAAAGTTGTGATTGGCCACAACTTTACATATTTTACAGCAGCTGTTAAGCAAATGCTGTGCTTAAGCAAATGCAGCTATCATTAACAAATGCAGCTATCATTAAGCTATCATTTCAAGGTGTTAGTAACAACTTATAAAGTCCTAAATGGCTTGGGGCCAGGGCACTTGCAGGAACGCCTCCTGCCAGCATCACATTCCGATTGCCCAGTACGCTCCCATAGGCGGGGCCTCCTTGGGGTACCGTCGGTTAGGCATTGTCAACTGGTGGTGCCCAGGGGTAGGACCTTTTCTGTGGGAGCGCCCGCCCTATGGAACCAACTCCCCGTGGATCTCCGTTTGGCCCCTGATCTCCGCTCCTTTCGCTGGGTCCTGAAGACCTGGTTGTTTCAACAGGCCGGTCTGGACTGACTTCAGGGGTGTGGGTTGTTTTTACTTGTTTTAATTTTTAAATTTTTAACGATTGATTAGGCTTGTATTGGTTTAATGTCTTTTTATTGTAATTGTATTGGGTTTTTTATTGTTCGCCGCCCTGAGTCCTTAGAGAGAGAGGGCGGCATACAAGTCTAATAAAATAATAATAATAACCAAATCCATTATATCCAATGGGCATTTTTATTGGAAACTGGAAATAAACACCGGAAAATTGCAAAATGTCAAAAATTGTGATTGTGTGACCATGGGACACTGCAAACAACAGTAAATATGAGCTGGTTTGCTAAACACCCAAAGTACAATCACATGATTGCATATGCTTTGTGTTAAGCTTATGCCTATTTCATCCCAAGAGAAAATTATGAAAACAATTGTTGATTTTAAACATGCAATTTCTCTTAAATGCAGGGGTGGGATTCTACTGGTTTGGTCCTGTTCGAGCAAACCAGTAGCTCCAAGGATCAGTTAGGAGCAAACCGCTTCGGTTTGCTCCAATGATCAGCTGTTGGGCCCGCGTGCCCACCTGGGCTCTAGGCTGTGCTTTATATCCTGCTTTTCAAGCTCAGCTGATTCACGTGGCACAGTGGATTGCTGCATGTCAGCTGTTTAACACACGGGGATTGCTGGAGAAGGTCAGTAGCAAACACACTGCGCAAAGCGCACGCTCAATGAACCAGTTGTTACACCGGTTGAATTGCACCCCTGCTTAAATGTCATATCTGAAAATAAATACATAGGGAGGAACATAAAATGTAGTCAGCATCAGAACTGGACACAATTAGTTAGGATTAATGGATAAACAAGAGTTTTCCAACTCTTTCTGCAGCCAATGATCCTTCTTGTCAATTTGTTTATCTTTTTTGATCTTCATCCTTATTGAAGAAAATATTTAAAATATGTTTACTTTTACTTTTAATGTAATCTCAACATAGTTTTCTGTTTTGCATTATAGCTAGCATATATATAGATATAGAAGTATAATATCTACGTGCCCCTTTTGTAAGGAAGTAATGTGCATTGGAAATACAGTTTAGTGTTACAGTTGTAGCTAATTAAAAACAAACAAACAAATCTCTCTAACCCATTCCGGTACTTCCGGGAGGACCGTTTTCACCTTCTCAAGGGTTCAGAGGCTAAATTAAAGAGATGTTAACAGCAAAAACTTCTGAGGTAAAAGATATTCACAGGAAGTTAAAGTAAGAGATGTTAACAGGAAGTTAAACTTCTGAGGTAAGAGAAAGTCACAGGAAGTTAAACTTCTGAGGTAAGAGATATTAACAGGAAATTAAACTGAGGTAAGAAATATTAATAGGAAATTAAGGTTAAAGGAAGACATATTAATAACAAGTAAAATATGAAGGGATGATCATCGGAAATAGGAAGTTAAGGCTGAGGTAAGGGATATTTGCAGGAAGTTGATATTGAATTAAAAGATACCCATAGAATTGGACATGTAGAAGAAGGAAAGAAAAAAAAATAGTTGTCATTTAAAATGTTCCTGACAGTTTTATAAATATGATAGCAAGGAAAACTTTTCCTAAGTATAATTTGTTTTGAAGAAATATAACAAATGATAGAAGATGATGACATAATACAGTATTCTTCATACCAGCTGAAAGGATTTTGAAAAAAAAGTTATTTCAGAAAATTGAAGGCTTTTCCTATATGAGGAAAAGAGAAAGGGTAAAAAAAGAGTGGAAAAACGATATTAGGAATAATTCTATGAAGTAAATTGGTGTAATAAAATTAACTGTATAAAAAAACCAAACACTTCAGAAATTAAAAAACAACTGGGGAGACAACATGTTGGATAAAAAAGAAACTACTAAAGAAGGCTTCTGTGTGCATCTTTCTTCAGTGCAGAAAAAATTGGACAGATATTCATATCTGAATTAACATTTTAGAAAGAGAACCTGGTGAAGTGAGACAAATAGAAAAGAGAAATGATGAAATTTTAGAAAATTAAGGCAACATAATAATAATTGGGTCCAGATGGTATGCCTCTGGAAGTTTTACAAAACTTAAATGTAAAATCATTTATGTTTTAGTAAAAATATAAAATGCTGTTATGATCCAGCCAATGTACCAGGAGACTAAAAAGTGATAAAAGTGATTCTAAGGAGGAAATCTTGGCAGTAATCAAGGAAAAATAAATAATAAATATAAAACTAATGTATATAAAGACAAATCTGTCTGAAGATCAATCAATGCAAGTTCTGCAAAAATAAGCCCCTTCTCTCTTATTATTTGATGAAGATTATTGAAACTAGGTAAACATTATTTTCTTGGGCTTATATCACTTAGCAGCTATGAATTATACAGCATAAAATGAGACTGAGAGCCAGTTTGGGCTAGATGTTAAGGCATGAAGCTAGAAAATGGGAGACTATGCATTCTTTGTGTCCACTTTGGACACAAAGGTAACTTTAGGCCAATTACTTTCTCTCAGCCCTGGGAAAAAGGAAATGGCAAACCACTTCTGAAAATCTTGCCAACAAAAACTACACAGTCGACAGGAGTCAACACTGACTTGAAAATACAGACATTCACCCCACCCCACCCCAATTGCAAGTGTTTGACCAGGAATTAAGAGGGGGAAAGATGGGCGATAATGCTTGCAATAAGTTGGGGGAGAAAAGGAAGTGTTGTCTCGGCATCAAAGAGACCTGTTCCTCCATGAAGTGATGGTTCAAAAGTTTTTTCCCCCACTTCTCTGCCAATAGGGGAGTTAGGAGTAGGGTGAAAACAATTCTTCTGTTGCTCTACCATCACTGTAGGACTGTCACAGCTTTCCTGGGGTTGTGGGGGAAACACTTACTGTCTGCTGACAGAAATAAAACAAACACTTTAAAACAAGAAGAAAGAAGAATAAATAGAAACATCAAAGCTCTTCTCAAGGGAGCTTTGCTGAAAAACTGTCCATCAGCTTAAGAAGGGGAATTTTTAGTTTCATTTTGCTAACCCAACCAGTGAGCCCCCCACAAATATATTCTAAAGAAATGGGGGGAAATGGAAGAGATCTGAAACATAAAGTTTCCATAGAGAGTATTTTGCTATTGCTGAATCTTGTAAATTACTTTTTAGACTGACAGTGTGATTTTTTTTTAAATTTCTACAATCCTCAGTTGGTCATGTTGCTCAAAATATGTATTTCAAACAAATCTTGGTTTTTCAGTTCTCCAATATTGATCCCCAATCTCACATCTCACAGCTGGTCATTCTGTATTTCTTGACAGCACTTAGTAATTTTTTTGATAGAATCTTATTTGTTCATGTTTTTGTTGATTTATGTAGACCAGTGGTTCTTAACCTGGGCGATATCGCCCCCCAAGGGGCAATTTTGTTTTTCAGGGGGGCGATAAAACGAAAAGAGGTGATGTGGGGGCAAAGGAACGGAAGGGGGCAATATGGGGGCGATGGAGCAAGATATATTGGGAGAGAGAGAGAGATCTATATTGGTAGATAGGTAGGTAGACAGGTAGGCAGATAGGCAGGAAGGCAGGCAGGCAAACAGACAGACCTTTTGGATGCATGGATGGGCGGATGGACGGATGGACAGACAGAAAGAATGTGAGAGCGGCAGCACTTTGGGAAAGCGGTGGTGGAGGCTTTTCCCAACATGCTGCCGCATTCAAGGTGCCAGTTCGGGTGCGGTACAACAGTCAATGGGGTGAGCCTTCAGGGCCGGCACCTCGAACACCCCCTGCTGCTTCTTAGTGTCCCCAAGGGGGCCGGCAGAGGGGCACTAAGAGGCGACAGGGGGGCGTTTGAGGTGCCGGATGGCCCTGCAGGTTCACCCATTGACTAGCACTGCTCCGGAGCCGGCACCTCCAATGCGGAAGCAGTGGCACGTTATGTGCCACCGCAGCCATGTTCGATGCACCGCCCCCTGCCGCCTCTTAGCGCCCCTCTGCCAGCCCCCTTGGAGACACTAAGAGGTGGCAGGGGGGCAGTTATGTTGGGGGAGGGGGGCGATGACAACTTCCCCAATGGCTCAAGGGGGCAATTCTTTCAAAAAGGTTAAGAACCACTGATGTAGACTACCTTGCTATGAGAGAGAGAGAAAACATAAGAATAAACCAACTCACTTTTTTTAGTATTCTGAAAGAAGTTTATATTAATGGAACAGGAAGAAAATAATCATAAAAAACTCATTTCACACAATGGCTTCATTATTCTACTGAAAATACCCCTTTACTTCTGTTTTCAAGATTTTGAGGACCCAATATTGTTGGGGGCAATAAGCTGACTTTGTAAAAATGCCGCTTGGGGCCCCCAAAAAGCCCTAGTAATAAGCAGGCATATACAATGGAATGAAGGCTATTGCTGAGCTCATTGGGTTGTGCTCCCCCCAAAAATTGTAAGCCACCCTGAGTCTCTGGAGAAGGGCGGCATATAAATATGAATTTTTTAAAAAGGAGAGTTGTAGGGGAGGGGGGCATGTGCATCTTTGTGTTGATAGTAGTATTCATAAAATTGGAGAATAACAACAAATTACTTCTTAATTTATCACTGAGTCGCTAACATATCAGCAGCATATAAAATAAATAAATAAAATGCATAGAAAATTACAGTAAACAATAAGACAAGCATACACATGCATATATATATATATATATATATATATATATATATATATATATATATAAAGATACATGTTTCTCCATTTTAATTCATCCTGTCTTTCACATACACTCCTTAGCCTGGAATAAATATTGCATCTCGAAACTTATAGGAGGAATTCCAACCCAATCACTAAGGTGTAATCTCTTTGAATAATTGGAAAATTTTCTCAGGTTTCTCTCCCCTTGGGCTAAATTGCTGTTTATGAGATCAGCTACCAACTGACTTACCCTGACTCTTGATTCTGTGTTTGATTTTTCTTCCCAGCTTTCCTACAATGCCTCACATTGTGGGAATTAATGCTTCAAGGTTGTCTCTGTTCCCATTCTTGATGATTGTATGTATGATGTATGATGATTACAGCTCCATTTTTCATCAGATAAATAAGTCATCCATTCTAAACTGCAGATTACAAATCCTATACAGATCTGGATCCTGGAAAATTGGAGAAGTTTCCTACTTGGGAAGCTATTCTTTAAAAAATACAAGATTGTCTAACACAAAATGATAATGGTTTCTTGTCAATGCAAGATGGACATACAATAATTTGTTGCTTATAAAGAGAGATAAATGTAGAGTAAGTAATAATCTAGAAATGTCACAGACAAAAATAATATTTGCATATACATTAGTATAATATTTACATACATTTCTATAAAATAAATAAATAAATAAATAAATGTATTTCATAAATTCTAGCCATACCAAAGCTTCTTGATTTGATTTTAGAGCTGATGTTACAATTCTACCATCTTCTAATGCTGGGTGATCTGGGTGGGCTTGCACATTCGTGGCTTCTATGGCAATCAACCTCAGGCTTAAATCAAGTAATCTTGGGTTTCATAAATATTGGCAATTCAACTGAAGACTTGATGGTTTGATGGTTTGGAAATGGTCTGAAATAGCTGTTTGCCTGGTCAGATCAGTTCCTGGTTGTGATAATGTCTGCAGGACATACCTGAAACTTCTGCAGGAGAAAAAAGTCAATTTGAATGGCCTATCATAAAGGCTTTATGGATTCTGGTCAGTGTTGGGGAATATCCCCAATGAGTTTCAGAGAGTTTCACTGATTAGCCACTGACAATAAGACTCAATCTGAATTCTTGATGTGATTGCTCCTTGAATGGTCTCTCTCTGTGCACCAATTCTAATAGGCCTTTTGATTTACTGAGGAGCTCCGGAAGGTGAAACAAAAAAAGTGACACCTTCAGCTTTGGTAAAAGAAGACAAAAACTGAGTATGACCAATCATGGGTATGAGCCCAAATTTGAACCTACATTATGATTGTGTCTTTTATAGCATCTGTGAACAGTTAACTAGCAGCTTCATATAGGGTTAACAATACCACATTAGGAAAGTATGTAACTGATACATTGTCACCATTCACCATCTTTTTTCATGATACATACAGGATGGATAATCTCCTGTCTTATTTCCCATCTGTATTCTGTTATGTGCATGAAAGGATTAAGCCTGGAATAGCCTTTGCCTTTGGGCCTGTCTATTCTGATTAACCACAGTGTTGTTTCCAAAGGCTCTGGGAAGTTCTGTGCCTCTTTGCTGATAACAGCTACAGATAATGAAAATTCTTTTCTGTGGCGCACATCTCTATCACTCCAGATGATAGATATTGTCTCATTTTTACAATTAACTGGTTTTTGTTTGTGATACACATGTGTGTGACTGAGTGAATGAATGAATAAATGAATATGGCATGGATGCCTGCTCTGATCTGGATGTAGGGATTGATTGGGATGTGCTAGTTGCAAACTAAACTAAAAGTTGTCTAACAATTTGTGTAAGGTCTCATCTGACTAGATCCAAGGACCTGTTAGTGCTTCATAGCCTGATGGATTGAAGTGGTACCTGTGGTCTTTTTTTAATTTTTATTTTATTTATTTATTTGATTACTCAATTGCTTACAAGATAATATGTATAAGTATAAACATAGTTATAAATACATGGATACATATAAGAAAATAAAATAAACAATAGGACAGGGACAGTAGGCACTTTGGTGTGCTTATGCACACCCCCTACAGACCTCGTAGGAAAGGGGTGAGGTCAATAGTAGACAGTCTAAGATTAAAGTTTTGGGGGTTTGGGGAAGAAACCACAGAGTCAGGTAGAGTATTCCAGACATTGACCACTCTGTTGTTGAAGTTGTATTTCCTGCAATCAAGTTCGGTGTGGTTAACCATGAGTTTGTATCTATTGTGTGCTCTTGTATTGTTATGGTTGAAGCTGAAGTATTCATTGACAAGGTAGGACATTGCAATGTGTGATTTTATATACTATACTTAGATCGGACTGAAGACAGCGTAGTTCTAGGTTTTCTAGGTCTAGAACCTCAAGTCTGGTGGAGTAGAGGAATGGAATGAGTAGAGGAATCTTGAAAGAGACTGTTGCATACCTCTTCAGGGAGTCTTGAACTGGCCACATGTAATTACTATCAGCCTTTCTTTAACCTAACCTTTCTAAGGAGGGTTATTGATTCAGGGAGCAGATTATTTGGATCCCTTTCATTTGACACTATACTAGTATTGGCCTCATCGCTGGAGGACACTTGTTGGCACTTGGATGTGAGCAGTATATTCCTTTTGATCCTGTTAGAGCTTTCAGCAATTTCCAATATTATCAACCATAGCATACCTCTGAACTATCTGAAAGTTGGGAATTGAGCACTATTTTGCAGTGAGCCCACATCTTCCTTGGAGAGCATTTCCAAATGGTGGCCAGGGAAGGAGAGGTCAGTTCTCCATCCACTTGTGGTATACTGCATGTTTCAATTCCTTGTTCCCCATTATTTAGATTCTGTATGGAGCTGCTAGAAGTCATTTCAGGATGTGGTATCATGAGTAGCAAATCATACGTGACTGTACATCATCACACTGTGCTATGCCAATTATGCCATGAAAATTTGGTTGCAGTGAATGGAGGCTATGGGTGTTTGGTTGTGAAGAAACAGACTGAAGCTGAACCTAAACAAGTCAAACTTGCTGCTTGTTCAATTTAATTTTCAGTTTGTGCCAGTGGTATTTCTCAGAGGCAGCAGGTCTGTGGCTTGAGAGTCTTCCTGGACTCATGGCTACAACTGGATGGGTAGGTGAAGGTTGGGGCCAAGAAGTCCTTTGTATGTTGTGGCCCTACCTGAAGCCTTCATTACTTTGTGTTTACATTACTGTAGTAGGAATGAATGAATGAATGAATGAATGGTGTCAGTATATTCATGAACTGGAATAGGGTTTGGTAACAAGGTCAGCCAATGAATAAGCATAGCAACTAAATCACCCAATGAGGATAGTTTGGAAACTGAAACTAGAATTAGCCTAGGCTGGAAACTGAAACTAAAAGTAGCCTAGGCGTGGTAGCTGTGTTAAGCTGTGCAACTCTGCAGCTATGTTGAGCTCTGAGTCTGCCTATTGAGATTAAACTACTTCTCTCCTCTTGCTTGCCTGCTGATCTATTGAAGATGAAACTAACTTGCTTGCTTGCTGAAGACTGGAGCTCTGCTCTGAACTTGCAACAAGTTTCTGTTTGAGTTTGCTCCATGTTGGAGAAATCTACAGCTGGTTTATAAAATCTTATTATGTTTATAAAGATGTTAAATGAAGCATCAGCCATCTGTGTTTATTTTTCTGGCGCTGAATTATCACTGCAAAACTCTCAATAGAATGAATGAATGAATGAATGAATGAATGAATGAATGAATGAATTCTTTATTGGCCAAGTGTGATTAGACACATAAGGAATTTGTCTTGACGCATATGCTCCCAGTGTACATAAAAAGAAAAGATACATTAATCAAGAATCATAAGGTACAACACTTAATGTAGTCATAGGGTACAAATAAGCAATCAAATCATACTAGGAAACTGTAGTGTACTGTAGTACATTCTACACAAGGCTGTTTTTTTAAAAAAACAGTAGGACGCTGAAGTTGGTGTAAAATGAGCAGTCCAATTGCTGGGAGGTAATAACAATTGGCAACATAAAACATCAGTGTTGTGAGCCCTAAAGTGGCTACCATTAAATTCTGGATGCAATTCAAAGTGCTAGTTTTGACAGCACTTAGATTTTGTAATGCCTAAATGGCTTCGAATCTAGGTGCTTGCAGGACCATATTCAACCTGTCTTATCCAATCATCCTGGAAAAGGCTACTGTTTATTTCTGACTTCGATTATGTGAAGGATCCAGGACCAGGGAGCACTGTTCCCTTTACAAATAAGTTCTGAAAGGATGTTAGAAAAGGAACCAAAGACAGAACTCTTTCAGATCATGTTTGTTGATTAATTTTTGCCATCAATGCTATTTTTATTGTTATGTTGGTTGGTTGATTTTAATAGCCTATCACTTCATGTAATTATGTTTAAATTTTGCTAATTATTTTAATTATATTTATTGTTGATGGCTTTTAATTATCGTCTTATATATGTTTCATATGTTAGCTGGAATTGAGTAGATATTGGTAATTCAGTTGTAATATAATGTATATATATATATATGCTATATATATATAGCATTACATTATATTACATTGGACTGAATTGTATTACATTATATTTCTACATCAACAAATTTACCAAGACTCACAGCAGATTAATTATAATTTAATTAGTGCTATGAATGGTTTGAAATTCCTATTAACATATAGCCATAGAATCTGTTCCAGTATTTAAAATGTCAGTAAGTTTATATACTGCTTTAAAAAGTACAGTTCCATAAAACTGGAAGAACCCTATATTTTCTGCAAAAAGCTCTTAAAATACCTAATATAACTGAATATTTATGGAAATATACTGGATTATATTTTTTTCTGGAATAAACAACCCATTTGCCTTTAAAAATGTTGGCAATGTAGAAAAACATGTTGCCAAGTTTTTACCTATCTTACTTCTCCATTTCATCATATGTTATGTAACATATATATAACATATGCTAACAATTATAGATAAAATAAAACTATATTTTCTATTATTCTCTTGGAATAAAGGAAAAAGAAGTCACTTTTAAGGCAAAATGAATATTGCTAAATAGGAGGCAAAAGTGTTTTAGCTACTTTGAGTGGAATATATATATATGTATGGTATTCAGCTTTGTTTGGGTATTTTCCCACGTCATTATAGTTATGCTTTTAAAGTTGTAGCGACGTTTCGGCAGAATCTCATCTGCCATCATCAGGCTTGTGTATTGGGTTCATCTGTGTGTCAGGCTTTTGCAGCCATTTCTGTTTTAAATTTGGTGCTAGCCTCGTGTTTTGTTAGAATGGTTTTTACTTCATCCTGATTGGTTGGGAGTCTTGGTCTGTGTTTATTGGTCTTGGAGTTTGCTGTATTCTGCTGGATTGGTGTTTCTAATATCTTCTGTCTGTTTTGTAGCATTTTTTTTTTGTCTTGATTGGCTGGCAACATTGTGTTTTGTGTATTGGGGGCTGCAAAAGCCTGACACACAGACAAACCCAATACACAAGCCTGAAGATGGCAGATGAGATTCTGCTGAAACGTCGCTACAACTTTAAAAGCACAACTATAATGACGTGGGAAAATACCCGAAGAAAGCTGAATGCCATACATATAAATACCCGCGAAAACTTAAGAAATATATGTATGTATGTATGTATGTATGTATGTATATATATATATGTGATAAACCATGAGAATAATAACAATAATAATGTACATGTAATATAATAATGTAATCTCAGAGTTTCTGTTGAATCAGAAACTGGAAGCGTTTGTACCAATCTATCAATGGAGAGACTGTAATGAACCAGTCAAAACCTGACAGAGAAACAATGCAGGTCTGGTTGCAGCTATGGGACAACACAAAGTAATAAACATGAATGCTGTTTAGATAAAATTGATGGATACGAATTTTTAAAAATTGAAATGAAAGAACTTATAATAACAGCAGTAATAAAGGAGAAAAGGGAAGGTAAATCAAGAACTGGTCAACATCAGGTGAAGATGAACTGCATAGTGTTTTGTTAAAAGATGTTTGAAGGAATCACATGGCCCCATGAAATAACGCTAAGTGTCTGGATGAAGAAGATTATTACAAATATCTGGGCATCCTTCAGGCTGACAGTATCAAGCACACTGAAGTCAAGAAGTAAGTTGGTAATAAATACATCAGAAGACTGTAGAAGATCTTAAAGTTCAAAATCAGTGGAGGAAATAATGGCAATGAATCATGCCTATACTTGCACAATGATGTTGATGGATTGTACTTACCAAGGAAAAAAGGTGGACATGGAATATTGCAAGAACAGCAGGCATTGAAGAAGATCAAAAGGGCATTGGATAAATTTCTAAAGGATGTGAAGAAGATGCACTGAAGCTAGTACACCATGAAGACTTACTGGATACCAAAGAGATCAACTGGACCTAGAAGAAAGACCCAATGAAGAATAAAAAAAACATGGCAAGGCAAAGTATACATGGCCGGTACATTGAAAAAAAATCTACCAGGCAAAACAGATAACAGCACCTGGCAATAGCTAGCAGCAGGAAAGCTGAAGAAAGAGACAGTGGGGCTAATTCTGGCTTGCTTGTAAGCAAGAACTGATGGGGGAATCACAAAATAGACAAAGAAATAGAAAACAAAGAAGTAAGATTCAGACAAGAGTGATAAGAATGTTAAAACATTTCTCAATAGTGGACATCACAATACCTGGGGACCAGAGAAGAGAAGAGAAAGAACTGGAGAAATTCACAAAATATAAAGATCTTGCAAATAGAAGAAAAACAACTGGGCCAAAACAAAGCAAAGATAAACCAACACAGATTGGCACCTTGGGTACAATCCCAAAACATCTTTATACCATTGGCACTGACAAAATCACCATCAGTGAAATGCATGAGAGAGCTTTACCTGGAACAGCTTGTGTCTTGTGTCTACAAACCCTAACCCTAACCCTAACCCTTTTCCCAAAGTAGTTTCCAACTCTTTCTGCACCACACTCTTTAACCTTGAACTATCAAAAGAAATATATTTTGTCTACTAAGAGCTACTCAATTAACATCACCCCCTCCCACTTTCTTCAGCTATGTGGCAGCGATGAATTCCATAGCTGACAATTGAACAACAATATCTGTCTATCCTAGAACCTTTGGAAAAACTTGATAAGTAGACAAAACTGCCAGATCCAATCTCAACATTTGACTGATTGTGTCACGAACCACAACATTTAGAAATGTTTCCTTAAATGTAGTAGAGAGAAGTACTGCTTAGCATAATTAAAAAGAAATCTACAGAAAATTCACTGGATAATTTTTTTACCACAACAGCAAGACAGGGAGTCAGTGGTGCACATTGTTTAATTAAGCTATAACACAAAGTTTAAAATAAGGATATTAATGTAACAGTGATTATACAAATCATATTAACATTCAGACCCTGCAGAGATTCTATTAACCTTGCCTTGCAGCATATGCCAAGATGCCTCAACCCCATTTGTACACACACGTAAGCGGAATCTTTCCAAATCTGTAAATTTGAGTCTCTAGCTTAAAACAGGGGTGGGAAAGCTCTGGCTTTCCAGATGTTTCTTGAATTCAACATCTGCAGCACCAGCAAGAAGGACTAATGGTGGGGGATTCTTTGGTATCATCTAGAGAACTTTCAATTCCCATTTTTGATACAAACCAAGACTTTTCTTTCTGAGATGGCTGTATGACAGCATAAAATATTGTGTAACATGAGCATTTACACCATATTAGCAATATATATGAAATTAAAATCAAGTGCTTCTTTAATATATGTGTTTATTACCTTTTTAAAAGAAAATAAATGGCAAAAGATTTTTAAAAGTAAAAAGTTAGATGATCTGAAATTTCTCACCTGGGAAATGTGGTAAAAGTGGTGGTATCTTCTCCCAGTTTTAAAGAGGAAGGCATTTTGTCTAAATGAAAAAAAAAGAGTCATATTTTTTGGAAATGAAATCCCCCTCATTCTCTTATGTGATGAAATGGAATTAAATTGGTTTAAAATATATATATGTGGAGGGTGCTCCTGTATATATGGGCACGCATTCTCTTGGAGCATGGAGTCAAGGTGGCGCACAAACTGGACCAAACTCTAAGAATGAGAGTGATGCACCCAAAGGAACACTACCCAAGGAGGAGACATCTTCGGTGGTTTACCACATCAACTTTAGGGACTATACAAGCAATTACATAGGGGAAACGGCCAAGCGGCTACAGACCAGAGTACACAAAGTGGCTGTCTGACGCAAAGAACAGCGCTCTCAGATCTGGGCATATATACAGAAGCATAATCACACATTCAGTTTTCAAGAGGCTGAAGTTGTTGCCTGTGATATAACTAAAGGAGGATGCATAGTAAAAGAAGCTTGGTTTTCCAACAGCAATTCTATCATAGGCATATCAAACTACCACCAGCCTACCAAACATTGAGATACCAGGAAAGACCCTACAGGAGGAGCAGAGACAACTTCCCATTGGGAGCAGGGACTGATGGCACCCTCCCCCACTCCTGGGCATGTGGATTCATCCTATGAATGCACAGCCAGGCTTGTTCAAATACAGAGGAGCCTGGGAGAGCTGCCTCAAGCTATAACAGACAGGAATAAGGAAGAACGAGCCAGGCTGACCACAAAGTCATGAGCAAAGCAACAAATTGCAATAGCTGACAGGTTAACATCACTTCTTAGAGATAAGCAGTCCAGGCTGGGTCTCTCAAGGGAGGAAACAACAAGAGTTAAACCTCCATTGGCCAACATGACTGAAATAAAAACAACAGAGTTAATTACAGGTGGGAGGCAATTGGAAGGGCCTATTACGTATGCAAGGGCTAAATTTATTAATGATATATAAAGGCATAGATCTCTGTAATGATAGCTTAATACTCTGACAATGTCAGCAGAGGCTGACAAAAGCTTAGCAAGTATAATAAAAGAGGACCTGACCTGGGGTGTTCACATTGCAGTACCGGTCAAAAGGGCCCAGCAGAGATTATACTACCTGAGACTTCTCAGGAAACAACTGAATGAAAAACTGAAAATGGTGACCTTCTACCGCTGTACCATAGAGAGTATCTTAACTTACTGCACCTCTGTATGGTTTGCCAATTGCACAGTGGCCGATAGGAAAGCACTCCAGAAGGTTAATGTCATTGCCCAGAAGCTCATTGGTTGCCCTCTCCTCTCTTTGGAAGAGCTTTATAGCTCCCGCTGCCTTAAAAAAGTTCAAAATATTCTCAAAGATCCATCTTATCCTGGGCACCCTTTTTTTGAACTATTACCATCTGGCAGATGGTGCAGAATACAAAAAAATAAGCACAAATAGGCTGAAAAACAGCTTCTATCCCAAAACAGTAGCTCTTTTGAATTCTGCTGTATAGTGCAATGTTGGTGCGGTGTTGCGGGTTTTTGGTTCAGTGTGTGGAGTGTGAAGGATGTGTGTGTTTATTTTCATGGTCATGATGTGCATTGAAGACGGTGTTTGATGTTGTTGTATGAGGTGCAGTGACAATAAAGTAAACTAAAATATAATTTTAGTTCTGGAGATCACAAGATGTCTGTTTCTTCTCTTACACACACACACACACACACAAATAAAATGTGTGTGTGTGTGTGTGTGTAAGTTCAATTCATTCAGAAGCCAATCATATTTTTAAAACTTTTTCTTCAGTTTCCTCTCTTTATTCTAGTGACATAAATCTTCCATAATTAAAGTCATTAAATTTGTTCAGAGAGAGTAGTATAAATCAATTGACATAAATATATTCACTTATGAAAGTTTTGTCATTTTCAAAATACATTATAGACACAGTATCATAATCTACCAGTCCACTTCATTCACATATTCTTTAGGATGCAAGGTATTTTACCAATCAATCTGGATTTCATCCTGGAATGTACAACCCTATTCAGAATTTGTCTCCAGGTTTATCCCAAACATTAATTAATGATGATCACCAGACTGACCTCTAATTTGTATGCTGCCCATCTGACTGTTACAGAGACTCTGGGTAACTTACAACATGATAGAAAGGTTAAAAAAATATATAATAAGGTTAAACAAGTAAAATTAAAAGGATTAAATAGTTAAAAATCAAGAGGATGGGCAATGAAGGGCTGGGGATCTATTTTCTACCTAATAACCACTCACTATTGGGGCCAAGGCCAGCAGGTAGAGCCAGGTTTTAAGGCTCTTCTGGAAGGCCAGGAGTGTGAGGTCTGATCTCACCTCCAGTAGGAGAATATTCCAAAAGATGGGGCCACAGCAAAAAAGTATCTTCCCTTGGACCCCACTTGCCCAAATTCTTTGGCAGGCAAGATCTGAAGTAAGCCTTTTCTGCTGGAGAGTGTGGGAAAGGCTAGTCATTGGAATGTGGCAATTCCTCAGATATCCTGGACCCATGCCATAATTTTAACAGATGTTGGGCAAAAAAGAAAGAGACAGGCCAGAAGTACTGCCCTTCTCCCTGATTTGGAAACGGTTGTCTAATGCATAATCCTTCCATTAGGTCAAATTCCTTGCCAAATCTCTGTATATGATTTCTTCCCGACAAATGGAAATAAAATATATTTTTGTTTAGAATATGGAATTTTTTTTAATAAGTTGACACAGCATGATGGAATCCTGCTTTTGATGTGCCCGACATCCATCTCAAAGGAAACAATATTCTGAGAGCTTGCCGTACTAAAAATAACATGACAAAGCATTTGATTGTTGGGAGGTGTCACTGTGTGACCTATAACTAATTATTTCTATAATGTTTTACTTAGGTCACTAATTTACACCACCAGCCTGATAAGTGTCAAAGATTACAGTTCCCTGGGGTGCTTTATTATCCATGCAATTTCTTAGAAAGTATTGAAATGTTAATGTGCCCTTAATGTGGATTGTTTATGTTGAGACAATCTCCATTCTGTGTGTCTTAACTGCCTTACTACATGGCTCTAAAAATAGAATGATATAAAACAAGTTTAATCAACTACTAAGATTTATTATTGTTCAAGTACAGTTCCTGAACTGGCTATTAAAGACAAAGGATTTTGAAATCAAAACCTTCAGTACTTCATCAAGACCACAGCTGCAGGCAAATATGTGTTCCTCAAGTCAGTCCAATATTGTTTCTGAACCTTCCCTTAACCATGACTCATTTACTTTTAATGATATGCATTATGTTGTTCTATTTTTATTTAATGGTTTTGTATACTGGTTGAGTTGGGTGGCCATATAAACGTTCTAAGTAAATAAATAAACCCCTCACCCAATTCCCTAAAATCATTCCTTCTTGGCAGGATATTCTTTTGTATTTGCATATTACATTTATCTTCTTCCAGAAATTTATCTTCAGAAAGTAACTATGTGTGTGCATATCTGCATATGTGTGCGACACATGCACACTTTCAAATTAATGTTGGCTTCTAATGATTGTCTGAATAAATATCTGCAGTTTTCTGGCATCAATTTTGTAAGTGGTTTGGCCTTACTTCTTTCCTAGGGCTAAAATAGAGTGACTGGCACCAAGTCACCCAGCTGGCTTATGCCTAACATGAGACTACAACTCACAAGCTCCCAGTTTCTAAGATTGGGCCTTAACCATTACACCAAGTTGGCCCTCTTTGCTAATTATCCATAGAAATGTATTGCAAAGAGAGAACATTTTTGCTATTGATGTAGTTAAAAATATGATGTTGTTAGGGTAATTAGTTTTTTGTTGTTTGTGTTTGAACTTTTTGCTATAAGAATACCTTTTTATTTATTTTACAATTACTTGGGTTTTTTGGGGAGGATGCTGCTCCCAGTCAAAATTATATAAAATTATATATTTTCACCTTAATAAGAAACCATCAGCAGAAACTAGCCAAATTAAACCTTTTGAACTCCATCTTTTCCAAGAATTTTTTTTTGTTCTGAACTCTTTACAAAAGCTACTGCTGTTTGAAATGCAGATAAAAAAAAGAAAGACAATGTAGATAAAAAAAATAATGTCATTGGTTGCCTAGAAAACAAGAACTCCATGTTACAGCATGAGACAATTTTGTTTACAATAAAAATGTGTTTCTTGGTTATGGAAAAACTCTTCCCCAAACATTTGGATTGTTTATGTATGATGCCCCAATATTTGCAGAAAACAAGAATGTAATTATCAAGAAATCATTTTCTAGTGATTAATTAATTACAAGTATATTAATTATATTAGTATATTAATTATTGCTCATATTTATGTGTCAGATGTTAATATTTTGAACTCTATCACATACCTGATATGCATGAAAAACTCACAAAATGTATTTCATAGAGTTATTTAATATTCATATTCCTGAAATCACTATTCTAAATTTTAAAAATCAAGAATCAGTATAGAATAACATTACGTCAAAATTCTGATCATTTCAACCCTAAATTAAAAGATCAAAGCACCATAGTTCAGACATTTCTAGTGATTTAAAAGCTTAATAGTTAAATTTACACTTAACGAAGTCTTTTTGAATCTTGTTGGTTTTAAATAGAGAATCAAGATTTTAGATTGCAATTATATGCATAAACCACAGCTTTATAACTTTGGCGAATTTTGAATTCAGAGTTTTGAGAGAATGGGATGAAATCAGGAACAAAATTGTCACCATGGGAGGCTTTCTTAGTCACAAAAGTTGTATGGTGGGGTGAATTAGTTATAAAACTTTCATTTATAACAGGTTAACTTCTCAGCTTGGAGCCTCTATAGCTTTCCATTTGGAAAGTGTTGAGTGGTTCAAAAGGGATCAACATCTTAATTTGTGGAAGTACAGTTTAAAAGGCTGAGAGGAACTGGCCAAAGCACCTCCAGGCTGGGAAACTTCAGCTAATGCTCCAAGCATTCCCAAACCTGACCATTTTGGCCAGCAATGGAGAAGATTGAGAGGATGCTTCTGCTGCAGCACTAGAAACGAATGACCTAAGGCCACTTCAGTTGCTTTAGGAAAGAAAATTTAATGGCCTTGATTAGCTTTGGCAAATGGATCACATCACCTCCATGTCTCCAGTGGTCCCATTAAAGGCAATCTATACTACTTCACAAAGGATTTTTGATTTGTTTTCTATGGGATACAAATATCTGTGTCTTTTAAAACAAGCTAGTCAATTTGAGAATCTGTACAGTGTTGAATTACAGACATGTGCTTACCTACGTGTTGTTCAGATTATTTATTTGTTTGTTTGTTTGTTTATTTATTTATTTATTTATTTATTTATTTATTTAATGGGATTTATATGCCACCCTATCTCCCGAAGGACTCAGGGTGGCTTACAACAATAAAAAGACAAGTACAAAATTTAAAATTAAAAAATTATTAAATCGAAATCCCAATAATTCTAATTAAAAGCAGCAACAGCCAATACCGCCAATAAAACAATACCCCCCCACTCAGTCCAGGTGGGCCTGTTGAAAAAGCCAAGTCTTCAGATTGCGACGGAAGGATCGAAGGTCAGGGGCCATCCACAGCTCCAAGGGCAACTGGAGCTGTGGATAACACATACGTTATAAAATAGGTTCAAAATCTAGTCAATGAAAGAGGAGAAGCAGGAGATTATATATAGAACAAGTGATGAAAGATGAACAGGAAAAAATGAGAGATTATAGGGACAATGCTAGCTGGAAAATGAAATATGAAAAACATAAATATGTTTTAAGAATATTTATTAACACAATAATGGGGAAATAAAATGGCCAAGTTGAAACAATTGCAAACTCACATTTGAAGATAAAGAGAAAAGGGAATAGAAACTCTCCTAACCTATTAGACATGGAATGCATGGCTGGCCAGGCATAGAAAAATCATGACATAAAAGCTGTGGCTCAGGAAAAAAAAACTCACTGGTTATGGTATAATTAAAGAAGCTGTTGTCACCTTTTCAAACCTATCATTAACTGTGCTAAAGAAGAATTTATATGTTCACTGATTGGATAGTCATAACATTTCCTTTAATGATACTATAATTATTAATTAACATTTACTTGATCAATCCTCTCACAGCATTTCATGACTATTGAGAATTCCTACTGATGCTTAACTGTCCTTTTAAGATAGAGAGTAAAAAAAATGTTATTGCCACCTGAGAAGCTATTTATATTTTTCTATTTCTATCTGCTTCTTTCTTTCATCTTCCTTACCTCAGGTTTTACAATGTATCTAAAACAACATACATGAAAGGATTTACTTTCAATTTGAATGATGACTCATAAATATTTGCATAAAATATATTTGATCTAATTCTGACTTCTCAAAAAAAAATTCACATCAAATGCCATTGGTTTATGAAAACATATGGAAGCAAGAGGACAGAGTGTTATATAATCTAGTTTCCTAAATCTGTTGTAAATATTTAAAGGACAAGTCAGAAGGATGCAAAGGTAGGACAGCCATTTGTCTGGGATAGACTGAAGATTTCTGGCCTGGAGTAGAAGTTCTCCAAGGTTACTTCCAAGCCTATGACTCTACCCTAGTCCAGGATTTCGTTTGGGAGCTAAATTAACTAAACATTGAGGGATAAACTTTGAAGAACACTTAACAGAAGTCCATGTACTAAACTGGACAACTGTGATAGCTATAAACCAGCATGGTAGGCCTAGGCAGGAAATTCTGTTATCACAGGCATGCTGTTGAAAAGACTACTGGATCCAGGCTGTAAAGAAATCCTCATCCTTTGCTGATATTTAGTAGATAATTTTACATTCTGCCTCAGTCAACAGAGATCCAGGTACTATGTATGAACCCTTTTCCAGGATACAAGGGCTGCCAGATAAAGAAGTGACAAGGTTAACTTTCTCCAACTTTTTTCTCTATTTTTTCCCCATTCTGAATTTAACCTTTTCTAATTGCTTTCACAACACACAGTAGAGAAGGTAGATTTCTGTAAATCAAATTTTAGAGTAATTGTAGTTGTTTTTTTAGTGTCATTTGCACAAACCATGAATACATTTCAGCCATTTTTGACTTACTGCAGATGCCTTCTGGATAGTGCAGTAATAAACCAAAATATGCTTTTGTAAATCTAGCTTTAAAGTAATTATATAGTTGTTACCAGAAAGCAAAATTTGTCTTGGTAATTTTTGAGATAGTTTTCCCATTAGTTTGTGTATTGACTGTCTAGTATTGCTTTACTAGAGAAATAATTTTAAAAAGATGTGCATAACAGTCACTGAACCACTGAATTATATAAGAATGCATTAATACAACTTATAGGCATTTTGAAAGGGCAGCACATATTATATCAGCTTCATTGTGTTCTGTACTGAAATAAACTGAAAGATGAATGAAATATTAAGGAACAATACACTTTATTCATCCCAAGAAACTGATTTTGTGTGTGTGTGTGTGCGGGCGCATGCGTGCGTGCCTTCGAGTCAGTCTTGACTCCTGGTAGCTGCCTGAACAAGTCTCTGCAGTTTTCTTGACAGGATTTTGGAAGTGGTTTGCCCTTAGTTGCTTCTGAGTTAGCCCAAGACTGATCCTGCTGGCTTGGTGTCTAAGGCAGGGCAAGAACTCATGGTGTCCTAGTTTAAAGCCAGATACTGTCACCAGTACATCTAACTGGTTTTCTAACAGTATTATTATTATTATTTGTTAATATAATTTATATTCATTATAATTTCTTAATTATTATTAAGAAAGCATAATCATTACATCATTTAAGAAGTCCCAATTTGGCAACTGACTCATTTACTGACCATTTATGGTCATGAAAGTATAACTTTGCAACCAATCTGCATTTATGACTTTCGGGCATCTGTGAAGCAAAGGAAGGCTGAAGTAAAATTGTTATGTTTTACTTAGCTACCTCTTCACGTAATGATTTATTTGTCCTAATTATGGTCACTAAATGAGAATTACCCATAATGCAATGCTTGGCTAAAAACAGGCTATCTTCTGTTTTCCTAAGAGTCATTTGTATTACTAAGAATTTAGCCTTGAACTCAAATGAAAAAAAGAATCTCTGCGAAAACAACTATTTTAGAACCAGTAAGAGCAAAGATAGGACCTTGAAATGAGATCCTCTAGGCTCCAATAGTTATGCCGATCTAGATCTCATGCAGTTAATTCTCCTCTTTTTGAATATTAACAGTGGAAAATTTGAATGGACCTTTTCTTTTGTTTTTTTAAAAATGGATCACTCAACTCCTGAAAATTATTGTAATAGTTTCTATGTGCTCCTTCTATATATTTAGTGATATTTTGCTGTTATGCTGAGGTACTTTTCTCCAAATGGCTACATGCAGCCTACTCCCTGAGTAAACCAAGATCTATGCATGTGTACCAGAAAAAGACAATTGAGATAACTCTCTAAAAATGAGATAGAGTATTGCAGCTTTACTTCCCCAAAGCCATCTTTTCTCTTTTTGATCAAAATAAATCTTGGTTTACCAAATTATTTTGTCACTTTTTAAACCAGGGTAAGCAGCCTTTAGGCACCCATCAAACACTAGGTTAGTTTAGGAAGAGTTATGTACATATTACCCAACAGCCTATGAAGACTTAAAGGTAATATATGAATTGTGACTGAACATAAGAATAAACATATGGAATGTGGGAGAAAGAAGTCTGTCTTGCAGTGATACAAATTTCTGAGGAGGCATAGTGAATGATGTTGGTGTAAACTGAGTTTAACAATTATTTCCCTCTTTTTTTCCTTATCCAAACTGAAATTCCTTTGGTTTACTGTGTCTGACTACCTTTTTGCTTACGTAACATTGCACACCTTAAGAGGTAATAGCATTAATAGGTATGTAGCCCTATAATGCATATAATCTGCAAATAGAAATAAACATAGAAGTAACCACTTTTGGACAATCCCCTACCCTATATGCGATCTCCGCATGGGCACACTCAGTTACTCTTCTCATAAAAGAGAATTTTGTATCACATTCAAGTAAAAGTAGAGTTGGTTTTCTAACATAAATTGTACTGGCATCACACACCATGCTCTGAACATTCTCCTGCGCAATCATTACACTTCTTTCCTCTTCTGAGTTCATTGTGTTTACTTAAAAACAGTTGGGAGATAAAGATGCCAGGTGGCAGTTCTACCTTTATTTCCAAAAATGTTTCTGGGCCCATAGGCATTCTGGGAATTGATGAGCATGGTAGATTAGTTCTGCACTGCGCTCACTGTGCAAACTCTGTCCTCGCATCCTTACAGGTTATCTGTTTAAAATAATTATTCATACATTCAGCACCAAGTTCTTTAGGGAAGCTGATAACATACTCAGATCAACACACATATTTTGGTATAGTTTTCAAACCCATATGCTGGTACATTATTTAGTGTTGTGCATGAACAGGCAACCAAGTTGCTTTTGTTGTACTTGTTGATATGTTTTTACTGTTTTCTCTTTTCATCTGTGCCTCTGTCTGATGGGTTCTTCTAACTTCTAAAAAGCTATTTGGAAAGAAATTAACACATTTCTTTTTTTTTCCATTGCTCATCTCACTACTGTGTCATTAAAGATTCAGATACTTAATTTGCAGTCATGGGAACTGTAGGAATCTAAGGCTCACATTGTTTTATATATATTTACATTTGTTTTACAATCCTCAACAAGGTTATAGGATGCACATACCAGTGGAATGCCCATTTTAAGTCTTTACATTTGAAAAACTAAAATATAATGAAAATCCTTAAATGTTGAAGATGACAAAAATCACACTTTTTGATACACTTAAATAGCAATTCTGAATAACTGTGGAAGAGTCCTGTTCCACTGGCATAAATGTGCATACTTAAATATTTTTTTCTTAGTTATAGCTGTATATTTCTCTCAAACATTAAGCATTCTTAGGAGATGTAGAGACAGACATTTGATAAGACAAACAATTGTTATTTTATTTATAATGCAGCTTGGATATGACTGCCAGGTAGATATCTCAGGAAGACAGTTAAAACAAAATCCCAAAAAGAAATTATTACTGCAGACATGAGTAAAACAATTACTGATGAGTCACAGATTTCACGACATAAATGTGAAAGTCAGTGTGCTCAGCCAACCTTTTCCAGAAACTTACTGCAATGAATCTTCAGCTTAACACATTTGTATGAACTAAGTTACTAAGACATTTGCACAGTAAAGTATTACTAAAATGTCCCATTTTGTAGCTCTTTCACCTTGAATGAACCAAATTAATTTCACATCTGGAAGGCAAGAAGAAGAACATTAGAGATGTTGGATCTTATAAATTTGATTTGTTTTGCTTAGTTTATCACAGGTTTAATCTTCTCAGCTCCTGGGTTGGCTTTTTTTTCTTCTTTTTACAACATATAACTTCTGGTGATTTGAAAGAACAATGCAATATTTTTTGCAATGTGTTGCTTTATTATAGCTTCTATGTGTTGCTTTATTATAGCTTCTATATCATTCATGTGCTGCTGAGTATGAATAAATGTTTTCCTCCTCTCTATCTTGCTGTTTATTAATATTAAAACATTAATTAAAAACTCACAGCAGTGATACTTACCTCAAAGGTATCCCACTCAGTTTTCTGCTTTCATTAACTTGTCCTTTTAGAAGCCAGTTTCTCAGATAGGGTGCAGGAGGAGTAGAGACACAGCCTAACAAATTGGAACTGGGATTGTGCATTCACTCCAATAACCCCAAGCTTGTGCAATTAAAGCAAAATCAATTCCATTAATAAAATCATCTTGCAAATGCAAGGCATTGTCGGTACTATTGAAAGTGCAGAGGAACTGACAGATGTAATTACAACTAACCATGTGATTGAACTGAATGAAACTCCAGGATTGCAATACAAGGTGTCTTGTAAAGAGTGCGGTTGTTAAAAAAATAAATTGGCCTGCCGGCAAGGGTAGTTAAATTAAAAACTTTCCCCCCTTACTAATATAGAATAACTAATGAGAAAATGAGCACCCTGGATCCAGAGCTTTTGAAAGCTCCAGTGAATTGGTGTGAAGTGCTTATCTGTTTATTGTAAATATTTTCTGCAGATGAAAGGTGCTTTGACTTTCATGACTTTAACAGACAATTAATATTACAACACTGTAATGATCAACATTCTTGACTAAAAACAGAGGTGTTTTTTGCCATCTCTGTTTCCTTTTGACTACTACCATAGGGAAAATGATAAGAGATCGGTGAAAAGAAAGATTTCATACACCGTACTCGTAGCTGTTTCTCAACCAACCTGTTGTAAGTGAAACTAATCTCTGTGTTTAATAGACAGATGGAAAATTCCTGTTTTTCTTTCTCTATTGTGCTTTCCTCTCTTCAACAAGCAGTTATGGTAGAAATGAGGTTCTTCGTTCATATATTTCTTTTAAAATGCAGCTTTTTACTTCAGATACGGTGAATTCCAGCATTTATTGATAGATGGGCTAAGCTTTATCTTTTTGAAACAATGGTATTACTGTTTTAATGAACATTAATTTAATGAGATGTCCTGCTATCGAAGTAAATAGATCAATAAGCCTTCAGTACTCTGTATATGTTCAGAAAGCATATCCTTTGAGAAGAGCTCCTGCTGAACTCAGGTCTCCAACAGGCAGTGTTTAATTTTTGATTCTTGTCTTTGATGAATCAAAGCACATTTTTGTCTTTTTATGTGTGAATATTTTGTTTCCACAAAACAAAAACTTTTTTTCCTAGATACAGAAAAAACAGAATGTAAGTGTTTAGATGATCAATGAAAAATTAATTTTAAAAGCAACCACCTTGCTATTTTGAAGTTACTTACCAATTTGACATGTGTGTTAATAACCCATGTATTAATTTCTTACGTACCTTTGAAATTAATATACTAGTTACAATGTAGAAAAGACAAATATGTACTTTTGCAAGGACTACAATAAGACACTCCATCTACTGACGCATTTTAGTTAGAACTAAAGTAGCTCTGCCTTTGGTATTAATAGAGGTGGCAGTGTTGTATTCTGAGGTCTATTATTCATTTTGTCAGCTGATCATTCCTTTGTAACTCAGCTGTCCCACTAAAACACAGTTGCTTTTTCATTTCTTTCCCTGGAGGAGCATTTCCAGCACTGAATACTTTTTGTTTTCTTATATTCCTGATGGATTTGCTGCTGATTGTAAGTTTTGTTTTTGATGAGCGCCATCATTTCATAAAAATAATGGGTTATTTTACAAGCTCTACCCTTTACAAGAATATTTTTATCCTCAATTATAATTTATGAGGTTGTATTCTACTGTAAATTTTAGAAGTTTCGTGTTGTTACCATTGCCAAATGTAGCTTAGTTACATTAAGACTCTATTTTCTGAAAATTGTGTTTGTAGCATTTTGGAAACTGAAAAAGTAAGGCTCAGAAAAATTACCACAGCAAGATGCTTCTTTATCATTCTGCGGTATAAATTATCCTGCCTTGCCATCTTTTGTAGAATATTTATAGAAACGTGTGAAATTAGGAGATACCCAGAGTAATTTTGCAACAGTTGGGGTTTCCTTTCACAGAATACAAATAATTTCTAAAGTGAGGATAGGTCTGGTTCACTGCATATTCAGAATCAAAGTTGTTGCAATTGTAAGAAGGGAATAAATGTTTATATGGCACAATGACTTTCAATAGAAAGCAAGAATTACTTTCAATCTTACACATGCACTTCTAACAAAAACAGAAATGAAAACCTATGAGGCCACTTTTGATCCATAATTTTATCCCCCACCAATTTGACAGTATTTGAGTCACATAACAAGATAAGGAAAGTGTATTTTTGAGGTTAATTAATATAGTTAATATTCATCACCTATGTTCTCTGTAGGATTGTGAGGTCTAATTGGATGGTTTGTCCTAAGCACCAAATGCATTCTAGAATGAATTCCAGGCAGTTATGGAATTTCTCAGCTCTACTGCAGGCAGTTCTGTTTAGAATTGTGAACAATTGGCAACAGGAGGGCAAATTGGGCACTGGACATAACTGATCTCAAATGACTTCTTTCTGGTGGTGGATTCCAATCATTGTCTTTGTTTAGTAAACCCTTGCAGAAGAGGAAGCACCAAAAATTATACCTGGAGAAAATAGAGAAAAACAAAAAATAAACCTGACCCTACATTGCCATGTTTGAGTTTACCCCTTAGTGATAAGGAAAGTGAAGAATGCCTATCCTCCTATCTCACTAACTGCATTGGTGGCTTGTCATCCAGCAACCTTGTTTAGGGTTACCAATTATCTATTGGGCAGTCTCCAGATTGTCACACTCCAGCCAGTGTGACCAGTTTGCATACCACTTTACCAATAAAATCATTCAGATTCACCATAGCATTGATTCAGCATCAGCAAAATCTTTGGTAATGAGTGAGCCACTATGTTATCTCATTACCTCCACTAATTTTGGCCTGGGACCTCAAAAGAAGTGGATAGACTTAGGCTCCTGCCCAAACAAGCTGCAGTAACTCATACTCTCACTACCATCTACCTAGACTGCTGCAATTCACTTTACATGAGGCTAACTTTAAAGGCTACTCAGGAATCACAACTGATCTATGTGATCCACTGATTCTTGTTATCGGGATTATATAAGACCTTTTTTGTGGATCCCAGTTGGTTTTTTGGGTACAATTTAAGATGCTAGTTTTGTTTTTTTTAATTACATTTATATGCCGCCCTTCTCCGAAGACTCAGGGCGGCTTACAATTTTTGGGATACAACCCAATGCGCTCAGCAATAGCCTTCATTCCATTGTATATGCCTGCTTATTACTAAGCGGCATTCTTACAAAGTCAGCTTATTGCCCCCAACAATCTTGGGTCCTCACTTTACCTACCCTGAGAGGATGGAAGGCTGAGTCAACCTTGAGCCTGGTGGGATTCGAGCCTGCACTAATTGCAGGCAGCTGGAACTTAAGTGCTAGGCATTTAACAGCCTGCACCACCAAGGCTGTTGACCTATAGACCTTTGTATGGCTTGGCACCTGGGTACTTAAGCATCACCTATTCTAATCATACTTTGTCCCATCTATTAGAACATCTAATAGGCCCCCAAATCATTCTTTTCTTTTAATTTTATTAGACATAACATTTAAAAACATTGAACATGGTGAAGTCATTTTTACATAACTTTTGGTTCTCATTCTAGTATAGTATAAGTATATACATTCTTATATACATTTGTTCATATATTTGCAGATACATACATTTAATCATCCTTACATTACATTCTCCGACACAGTATCATGTTAGTCTCATATTCTGAGTTATCCTCTCAACAGCTCTTTTCTCACTTAAGTCCTTCCTTTCTGTCCCCACAGATAAAATCTATTCCAACTTACATAATATTCCAATTCATCCTTATTTTTCATCTCTAAGGTTAGCCTATCCATTTTAGTGCATATTACAATTTTATTTATTATTTCGTCCTCACTAGGGATTTCCTTCTTTTCCTTCTCTTTGTCCAATTCTGGGCAAATACCATCCTTGCCACAGTGATAACATGTATTATCAAATATAGCTCTTCCTTATTATTACATTTTATTACTATATTTTATTATTACATTATTACATTTTAAAATTACCAGTAAGAAACACTCAGGTCTATTTTAAATCCCAACATTTCTTCCATCCATTTCCCAATCCTATGCCAGAACTCTTGTGCTTTTTTACAGCTCCATCAAGCATGATAGTATGTACCCCGTTCCATTGAGCATTTCCAACATTTGCCCCAAAATCATTCTTAAAGATACAGTAACTGCTCACAAGATTGATCAAGTCTCCTGTTCTGCATAATTGGAAGTAGTTGTACATTCTTCTAACAATAGGAATCCCCATGGCAACTACATTGCTGAAATACTCAGAGAAGCTCATCTGCCATCCTTAAATTCTTCAAGGCAGGAAATAGCATTTATTTATTTATTTATTTATTTATTTATTTATTTATTTATTTATTCGACTTATATGCGCCCCTCTCCAAAAAGGACTCGGGGCGGCTCACAGCTAAAAATACAACAATAAATAAATTAGTTAAAAATATATTAAATAAGTTAAAGCTGAATTAAAGATTAAAACCCATGGTTAAGATAGAACCAACCCCAGGGAATCAGCACACCCAGATTGTAAAAAGAGCCAAGTCTTCAAATCGTGGCGGAAGGTGCGAAGATCGGGGGTCAGGCGGAGCTCCAGCGGAAGGAGATTCCACAGAGTGGGAGCCACAGAGTAGGCCCCCCGGTCGCCGCCAAGCGACATTGAGTCACAGACAGCACCCTGAGGAGACCCCACCTGTGTGCCCGTACAGGGCGGTTGGTATTTGATGTTGGGAGGAGCCGTTCTTGTAAATAACCTGGACCCATGCCATGCTGGACTTTGAATGTTAGTACCAGCACCTTGAATCTCATCCATTATATTCCTGCAGCATTTAAATTATTTGAAAGCTAGCCAATAGCACAGTTTCTTTATGGTACCCAGCTGGACCCCTTCTCCAGCTTTGCACCACTAGAATTTGATCAGTCTGGATTTCCAAGATCATCCTTTCAAGTCCCCAAAATGTGTCTCAATACCACCATGACACTAGAGACAGGCCTCATGAAAGTAGAGGCTAGAGAGTGGGTATATAATGTTCTTTTTTTCCTCTTGGCCTTGCCGATTAATTATGATGGATGATTTTTAGTCCACATGGAAAAAGTGACAACTGAAATCTGTTATGTTCAGGTCTTCTACTCAGTGTGGGATATGATCAGACCAAGTTCACATTAAACAGCATATAGTGGATACCAAGTGCCAATTGTACCTAGCCAGGTGAACCCAACAGGTTCTGTCTTCTGTTATGGCATATTTAACAAATGCTGAAGTACCTAATCATTGAAGGCCCTTTGGCATGATGTCACACCCTCTCCTCAGTTGTCTTTGAAGGGCAATGTGGAAAAATCCCTTATCCAGAGAGACAATGTCCCTATGACTCTGGACATGTAGAAACAATGAGACATGTATGTACTTTTCCAGTGTCTATACAGAATTCATAATAATGTCATTTTACCTCTATTGTATAAATACTGTAGCACACAGGACAGTTTCACTCCTCTCTGTTACTTTCAGATACCAACCCTGCTATAAAATAAAGAGTTGTTATGTTATGTGCAGTAATATCAAAGTATGTCAGAAGAGGTCCTGTGCTATAAATTACTATTAATAACTAGACAGTTATTATAGAATATTTTGCATTATTATAGATTTAGTTTCTTTTATTTAATGTTTTTTTTATTATTTAGACTCTTGTTTTTCTATATATTTTGCAACTTAGTCTCATCAAAGAAACCAGATTTACATATTAGAACATCATCTTGTATGGGTTACCAATGATCACAAGTAGTTCTAAAATTAAGAAGAGAATCAATTTTGTTTGCATTTAAGTATGTAATAATAGTATAAGAAAGCACTAAAATAAGAGATGATACAAGCAGTGAAGTTAAATCAGAAATCTATCTTAAAAGCTATCCTGAAAATAGGAAAAATTAAAAGCAGCAATGCTATGATATGAAATGTTGTGATAGATAAAACTGTGCTATATTCCTTTCACAAATCTTTGGTCAAAATGAACAAACCTAATAACTGAAGCTAACTCTGAATATTAATATCATTGTACTGATTATATTAAATATAGCAGCACATTACAAAATTGTGATTTTTATTGTTTTTCAAAACTCAAACATAAACAAAATAGAAATTAAACAAACATAAAATTACAAATAGTACATCATGAGTTAACTGCTATAAACCACCCCATCATTTATATATTTTAAGATTACCTTTATAGCGTAGACACTGAATGATAATTATAGATAGTTGATAGTATCCTTTGATAAGCATAAACCCTTGCTTTGTGGAACCAGGGCAGTCATCCCTACAAATTTGCATTCTGGATCCATTCTCCAGTTCCAGTTTTCAGTGCAGTCTTCAATCCACTGTGCCTGATTATTCATGTTGAGTTCCATTTCTCTGATTACCACTCTCATTCTCACAAGCTGTAGTTTCCTGGTACTCTCTTTAGGGAGCCCTATGGCAGGCAATCATTGTCCAAGAGGACCAATCTGCCTAACTCCCAGCTAATAGTGATCTGATTTCCATCTCTATTGAGATCCCAAAGACTAGGATGTAAATGGGCATCCCTGAAAGGAGCAAAGGAGTTCAGTCCCTGACTTACTTTTGCGATTTTTCTCAGCTGTTCTTTTACTCTCATCAAGATGAGGTTTTGGACAAAAGAGCACAAATCAATTTAGCCCTCCAAAAAAGTCTTCCAGTTTCAGCATTAGAGAGTAAAAATTCTATTGTAAACATAGTCCTTACCTGTTTAAATTAGGGCTAGGATCTCCTAGAGCAGGGGTGTCAAACTTGCAGCATCATGTTGTCATCACATGACATATCATGACTTTTCTCCTTTGCTAAAACGGGGGTGGGTGTGTCCAGCGTGTGACACATCTGGCCTGTGGGTTTGACATCCCTGTCCTAGAGTTTTATTGACTGTCTCATGTTAAAACCCTAACCCTAACCTTTGCAGCATCTCCATGGTCACATGATCAAAATTCAGATGCTTGATAACTGACTCATATTTATGATGGTTGCAATGTCTTGGGGTCATGTGATCACCTTTTGCAACATTGTGACAAAGTCAATGGAGAAGTCAGATTCACTTAACAACTGTGTTACTAATTTAACAACTGCAGTTAGCAATTGCAATTCACTTAACCACCATGGCAAGAAAGGTCGTAAAATGGAGCAAAATTCACTTAACAATTGTCTCACTTGGCAACAGAAAGTTTGGGCTCAATTGTAAGTCAAGGACTACCTGTAATTTCTCTAAATAGCTTATGTGAGACTTTTGAAATTAGGCCAAGCATTGTTGTGGTTTATGGATTGCCCACCCTTTCATTGGAAGAGTGTTAAGTTTTTTTTTTACTTCTTTATTTCACACTACAATTTCCTCTCTTTCAGGGAACTATAAAGCCATGCTGAAATATTATTGTTGCAATATTCTATCTAGCTTTTCTTGCTTGCTTATATCTATTGGCAACATTATTGATATCATTGCCCTTAGGAAAACCCCATTGCTTTGCAAGTAATTTTCTGTTCCACAAGCTGAATGCCAATCTCACCATTATGGTTTTTTAACATCACTGAATGCTGCTATTTTATGTCTGTGGGAGTGAAAAATGAAAACGGCAGATTTATGACAACATGATTCATTGACTCTACCCACATGAATATCATTTGTGTCATATTCCATCTTCTTGTCTTGTGGCAGGTTGAATTTTTTAGCAAGCACAAAATTAATTGAGAAGCCTTGTTTTATTTTTGCTTAGATGATGTCATTTTTGTTCTTTAAATTCCAATTATAACATGATTCTAAAAGAAAAAAAGAATAGTACTGTGTATTTGTGCGCAGATATCACATCGGAGATACAAGAGGTTCTTCAATTTATGCCTGCTATAAATAGTGTATTATTATTATCTTATTATGCCTTCTAGCCTGCTTTTTCTTGAATAAAAAATTAAGGAGAAAGAAGGAAAAGAAAATATTGCTAAAGTTTCATAATTTGCCAAATAGACAAAGCACTATATTCCTGCTAATTTTAATCTGCATCACAAATAGAGACAGCAGACTAGCAGCAAATATTCCTTCCTTTAGAGTTGCAAAATTTCTGTCTCATCTACATACCCCAGAACAAAGGCATCTCTATCTGCCATTAATTTCTTGAGCTGATATATTCCATTTTCTCAGTCAAAGTCAATCAATGATTCCACTTTCATTGTCTTGATTCCTGGATGTTCTTAGAAGAAGACATATTGCTCAACCTTCTCATACAATTAGGAACATATAAAGTACAAGACTGTTGATATGTTTGCTATCTATTAGATAAACAAAACAATGTATGGTATTTCCTCTTGATGCATGTAACAGCTATTGAAATGAAACAAAAGAACACACCACAAAATCAGAGCTAACATACAGAATTTTTAAATGTTACCTAAGAGACATGAGTCACTTTTAAATGTTTCATAACACACAGAGTGGTCAATGTCTGGAATACGCTACCCGACTCTGTGGTTTCTTCCCCAAACCCCAAAAACTTTAACCTTAGATTGTCTACTATTGACCTCACCCCTTTCCTAAAAGGTCTGTAGGGGGCATGCATAAGCATACCAACCTGCCTACCGTCCCTGTCCTATTGTTTCTTTTTATTATTTTTCTTATATGTATCCATTTCATGTATTCATAACTATATACTTATACCTATTATCTTGTAAGCGATTGACAAATCAAATAAATAAATAAATAAAACAATTAAGCTGTGGAACTTCTTTATTCAATCTGACAGCCTCCTGTTAAGATTGCAGCACCCAGAATTCCCTCTTAGCATACAGGACTTTAACATATTGCAAAATATTACCTAAGGCCTCCGTGATGATATGTTTCAGCAATCAAATCATTTATTATTATTATTTTTGCAATAGCCTTTAAAACATAACTGCTTTGCCAAGTAGCAATGGATGATTATATCCATTTCAGATGAATTTCAAAATCAGTGGGTTTTGCTGGATCAGAGATCAAACTGGAAATTCTGGATGGATATTTTAGACAAGTAGGACAAGATTAAGTATGCCTCTCTCCATTCTTTCTCCACATTGCCTAAGTACAATTCTTCCTATTTCCCCATCTCTCTGTTGCTGCTGCTGCTGCTGCTTTTATATTTAAATAGCAACACAATACAACCCAATTGATCTGCCCACTTCCCTTCACTGTCCCCACACCTTCCTTCCTTCTTCCCTTGCCTTCCCAGGTTGCTATTACAGCACATGCATATCATAACCGGCTTTCCCTCCACCTCTGCTTGTGTACCTCAGAACACCTCTGCTTGGAAGATTTGTTTTTCTGGGTCCATTCCCAGAACAAACACACATGGAAACACACTCACATCCCCAGACCAAACAACCCTGAACATCCCCAGACTGCAGCAACCTTGAACATCAGCAAAAGAAAAGTGATCATCTATACCATAGCCTCCAATCTGATTTTTTTTAAAGGATGCCCATGCAACTTGATCAAAAACCACTCAACCCACTACAACACAACTAGCACAAACTGTGAAAAGAATAACACTGCCATATATCAAAAACATATCAGCCACAACTGACTATTACAACCACATGCCCTTATTGGAAATATACAAACACACAATTAAAGCCCTCCACAACATCCTAAGTAAACCAAAAGCCCTGGTAGCCTCAGAAGAAAAAACAGGAGTCATCTACAGGACTGTAAAGGACTGTAACAGCCACTCTATAGGTCAAACAAGCAAAGATTAACCGAGTATATGAACACCAACTACTTGTCAAAAGACACAATGAAAATGCCTTAATTGTACAATACATGGACAGACATCACCATAGGTACAGCTGGAAACTGAGCATCCTAGACCCTGCTAAGTCCAAAAATGATAGAAAATTCCTGAAGCCTGGCACTCAGGCACATAGAGATAAACAACATCTACATACCATTCAAAAGGCAGTCAAAAAGCTAAAGGGCCACATCACCTCCTTGTCAGCACTCAACATCCATATAAGCAGAGGTCAAAATGAAGGTTAATACTAGACTAATAGTCAAAAAGTAAACAATCCCCCAATCAAGGAACTACCAACTCAAACAGTAAACAACAGCTTAATCAAGGAACCATAAAGAATACTCTCATCAATATTGAAAGAGAGCAAACCCTACTCACTTCTAGCACTGATGATGCTACCTAGTTGGGTAATGAAACATATGCAGGAAAACTACTAAGCTCAGAGAGCGCCAAGGGCTCCACGCATGTCTTTGTCTTAACCTCGTCACAAAACTCAATATGTAGTGTGAACTTTGCTGTCAATGCTTGATTTTATTAAAAAATGATACATAAAAACCCAGGAATGCTTATTAATTTGGGCTTTAGGAATATTGACATTAGTCAAGCAGCATTAGTCACACACACACACACACACACACACACACACACACACACATATATATATATATATATATATATATATATATATATATATATATATGTCTTGGTGTATTCGGGTCTTGTCCCGTGTAAGATTGAGAATACCTTGGCGACATTTCGATGAGATCCCACTCACCATCTTCAGGCTGGTGTCTTCGGCTTTGTGCTTGTGCCAGCAAAGCGTGATCTGAGCTGCCTTCTCTCTATAAATACTGGAGAGGAGGTGTGGTGTGCTGGCTCTGCTGTAAGCAGGTTGGTTGGCTGTGTTGTTGGCTGTGTTGTCGCTTCTTGATTGGTTGATGGAATTGGTGTTTGCTGATTGGTTGGCTGTGTTGTTGGCTGTGTTGTTGCTTCTTGATTGGTTGATGGAGTTGATGTTTGCTGATTGGTTGGCTTTTTCGTAAAAGCCTGTGTGGCTGAGGTAGTGGCTGTGTGTCCTTCAGCCTTTTGTGTTGTAGCTACCTGGGTAGTGGGCTGTGTGATGACCTTCTGAGTTTTATTGTTGTGACATCCTGGGTCTTGTGCTGTTATCTCCTGGGTCGTTGTCTGTGTTGCAACCTCCTGAGGTTTTGTGTTGTAATCTCCTGAGTTCCATGATGTATTATCCTGGGTGGAAGGCTGTGATGTGACATTCCGGGCCTTGGTTTGGCTCCGAGTTTGAGGTCTGGCTATGTGTTTATAGCGTGTGTCAGTTTGCTTAGTTTGGGGGTCGGAGGGGGGTGTAGCAGCTGGAGTTGCAGCTATGGTCTGGATTCTGGATGGTGGTTGCCTTTTGTCTGTGGGGTGGGCTTGGGTTTGAGTCTGGTGAGGGAGATTGGTGGTGGCATCATGTGTTATTTTGGGTCCGGTGTTGGTTTTTGTGGCTGGGACTCATTTGTTGATTAGGGCTAGTTTCCAGATGTCTGGTAGGCGGGAAGTATCATCCGGTTTATTCATGTTATGGGGGTGTTTCTCTATTTCGATGGCTTCCCTAATTATTCTCTTGTTGAAGTGTTCCCCTCTCACCCGTCATCGCTAACCTATACATGTTTTCGTAGATTTTCACGGGTAAAGGTATGTAGGTCTTGGTGTATTCAGGTCTTGTCCCGTGTAAGATTGAGAATACCTTGGCGATGTTTCGACGAGATCCCATTCACCATCTTCAGGCTGGTGTCTTTGGCTTTGTGCTTCTGCCAGCAAAGCGTAGAAGCACAAAGACAGAAGACACCAGCCTGAAGATGGCGAGTGGGATCTCGTCGAAACATCACCAAGGTATTCTCAATCTTACACGGGACAAGACCCAAATACACCAAGACATACATACATACCTACATACCTACATACATACATACAAAATATTACAGTGGAAGTAAAAATAAAATAAATAGATTTAGATAGGACTTAGATTTAGGTAGGATTCGGGTATTCCCGGTTCTCCCATGTTACCCCCCTCCTGCTCTGCCTGCATTGGTTGCCGGTGGCGCTCCGGGTGGCATTCAAGGTTTTAACTCTAACATACAAAGTCCTTCATGGCATGGGTCCTTATTATTTAAGGGAGCGACTCCTGCCGACATCGAATACTAACCGCCCTGTGCGAGCACATAGACAAGGACTCCTTGGGGTCCCGTCGGCCGGGCAATGCCGGTTGGCAGTCCCCTGAAGACGAGCCTATTCTGTCGTGGCCCCTGACCTCTGGAATCAACTTCCCTTGGAGCTCCGCCTGGCCCCTGACCTTCGCACCTTCCGGCATGATCTGAAGACCTGGTTGTTTAACCAATCCGGGCTGTGACCCTTTGGGTGGGGTGGTTCTTATTTTTGTATTTTTGTAATTATATTCCTTGGGGCTTGTTTAGTTTAATTCTTTTTTAATTATTTATTGTTGTCGTTGTTTTAATTGTGAGCCGCCCCGAGTCTTCGGAGATGGGGTGGCATACAAGTCCCATTAATAAATAAATAAATAAATAAATAAATAAATAAATAAATAAATAAATAAATAAATAAAAATCCCAGAAAGGACTTTCTTACTTTTAGCTTAAGTATTGTTCTGACCCAGGCTTAGCAGAACCAAGAAACAGACCCCTTGTCCCCCAAACTCCCTCTTTATTTAGTACTGTAAATTCATGGCATTCACATACAGAAAAGTCTTGGCAATAATCCTCCCAAGGGTTAATTGCAAGAACAGACCTTATCAGTCCTTGGATAGTTGCCAGGCCAAGAGCTTCCAGTCACATAGCTGTAAATTAAATACCTGGCAAGGAGTCTCTGTGAGACACTATTCTGATAAGGAAATCTTCCACAAGAAATATGAACTAATTGTCTCCTGCAACCACCACTCCCCTTTTGCTTCTATTTATTCTCCAGGGAGGGGTCATTCAGTGTCCATGTGTGCCTTTCCTTCCGAGTTGGCACCTGTTCCTTAATTGTTCTGGTCTCCTGACAACTCTGCGCATACATGCATCTGGAACAGGCTCCAGCCGTTGCTCCTCCCTACTCATCTCTGACTCCGTAGGCAGCTGGGAAATGTCAGACGACCCCGGCCCCATCTCTGCCTCTGATGCAGAGCATCCATCAGAGCCTTCTCCAGACTCCAGGATTGGCCTAAGTTCCTACCCATCCTCCTCACTGTCTGAGTCTGCCACCGGCTCTGCTGGCAGGTGGCGGGCCACAGCAAGTATTTTGTTTGTTGTTTTGCTTTATTATAAATTAAAATTATAAATGTAGTGCCACATTGTGCAATGCAACCCTATCTGTATCCAATTACTGTAGCATATAGAAGGCAGAGTAGGAGTCGTGGTGGTGCAGTGGTTAGAATGCAACATTGCAGGCAAATTCTGCCCACAGCCATTTTGATCCTGACAGGGCTCAAGGTTGACTCAGCCTTCCATCCTACAGAGGTTGGTATAATGAGGATCCAGATTGTTGGTGGCAATATGTTGACTCTGTAAAACCGCTTAGAGAGGGCTGTAAAGCATTATGAAGCAGTATATAAGTCTAAGTGCTATTGCTATATTGAGTTCAGTGATATTTTCTCCCGGACATATAGCCTTAGCAGATGATTTGCATTCAGCTGACCTTGTCTGAACTCAGACATTAAGTAGGATTGGCCCTGATTAGTACTTGAATGGGGAAATATCAAGACAGGGAATTAGGTTACAAAATCAAAAACACTTTGAAATAAATAATGCTATAATATTGTCAAATAAATACTAATGTACGTAACCATGATGTCATGGTAGTTAACTTTAACTTAAAGGAGATTTTATCTTTAAATATGCATGAGACTGCTGCATTAATGTGTTGATATTTGATCTATTTTTTACCCAAGTGTTGGATATAGGAAAAAACAGTGCAAACACTCTAATGTGCTGTTGTCAGCTTGTTGGAACAAGGCACTAGTGAAATCCTTGAGTTTATCTTGCCCAGATCAAAATTTGGCTTCCTCCTTAATTAACATTTAGGGCAGAAATTGTTTTAAAAAGTTATTTCAGTTAGACCTTCTTCAACCTTGTTTACTTTCAACAGAATTTAGGAGAATATGGCAGGACTTAATATTTGCCAGAGGATTGTAGTTGTTGATAGATGTACATATACATTATATAAATAAAACATATTTATAAAAGAAACTTTGGCTAACATATGTAAGATAAAGAGGTGAATATTTTTTTCTGCTTCTACACAAACTTAGTGATTGCATGTAATTGCTTTTTTCAAAAGCTTAGGCATTTTATTGCATGATAAATATTTTTTTTCTTAAAACCAGCCCTGAAGGATTTTTTTTTTTGCATAGTGTATGAGCTGTTGATTAATGTCCAGAAAGTCTATGTAAAACAAACAAAGAAAACACTATAGAATCAATTATCCACCAAGTTGCTCTTCATAAAAAAACTTTGGCATGTATCAAGAAATAAAATGTATGTACAGCTGTGCTTTTAGTCTTTCCTGAAGAATAAATCTCTTGAAAGAATATGTCTTAATTTTTATCATTTCACAAATAAAATGTGGATGAGCTCAAGCTGGGTAATTGGATCAGGACCCATCTGGTGTTTTTTTTTTCTTTTCATCTTTTCAAAATAGATTTAAGGTCAAGTAAATAATTTTCCATGGTGAGTATGAGTCATTATACCTCTAAAGTAAAATTCTAAAGTATTTCCTCTCCACAGATATTTTAGAAATGTTATGGAATTTTATTAGATAAGTCTTCAGTAGAGTAATTCTTATTTGTGAGCAAGGAACCTGAACTAACTGGCAAATTATTCTTTGTATGGAGCAGGACATAATTTTATAAGCAGATGCACAGTAGCTTTAATAACTTTCTACTTTATTTGATTCTACATTGCTTGAAACACTTAAATGCCAATAGAATATGTAATTAGATCTGATTTTTCAAAAGCTAAACAAAGGATGCATGAATTTATCTTCATGTTCACATCACTTTCACATTATTCACATAATTCTGTTCTGTATCATTGTATTACTCTATAATTATAAAAAAACTGCACAAATAATTGGATTAAAATATACATTGCTGCATGTATTTTCTCTCAAGATGATATATCTAAACATTTTCTTGCAAAGTGAAGTTTTATTAATGTGTTTTGTGTAGCAAAATATGGATTTGTTTTTACATTCTGATGACTTTTGAGGTGACAACTGTTGTAATATGGACATGGGAAATGCAAAAGTATGGAAATTTGGAACAAATCAACACATGCATTTTTCAGTTGTGAAAGTCAGATCAATTTATGGTACCGGTTACCAAGATTCAGTTTATCAACCAACATAAATGATCCCTGTTGAAATATATTGCTGTACTCATAAATATGGATGCATAAATTTGTTTGTTTTTATTTCTATTCGTTTTGTCATTTTCCAATCTTAAATTCATACCATGTGTATCCATTGGTAATAAAGTATATGGTAAAGAGTTTTAGTGGCACAGTGGTTAGAATGCAGCATTGCAGGCATATCTGCCCATAGCCAAGAATTCAATCCTCACTGGCTCAAGGTTGATTCATCTTTCCATCATTTCGAGTTTGATAAAATGAGGACCCAGATTGTTAGGGGCAATAGGCTGAAATTGCTTAAAGAAGGCCGTAAAGCACAATGCAGAGGCATATAAGTCTAAGTACTAGTTCTATTTCTATATGAATTAACAAAATAAAGGAATGAAAGAAATAGAAAACATTTTTAACAAAAAGAAAGGGAAACAAAAAATATATTTTAATGAAAATGTTGGAATTTGTAAAATTGAATGTGAATTTGTAGCTTAAATTATGAATGAAAGGGCTAAAATATACCATATACTATAAAGTATTCACCAGTATAATTCAGATTGTTTGAGTATATGTCATAGGTTGGTGATAGTTGCATGTTATACTCCAGTAAATGGTGACAATGAATGAAATAAATAAAAAATGAATTTGGGAAAATTATGAGACATTCTGAATGAGTGCATTTGAGGAGGTAAATATTATTCTGTTAGGAAGAATGAACTGATAAATGGGAAAAAGACAAAGTGGAGAAAACATGTTTCAGTTATGTGGAGATCCAAGAACAAATAGAAGTACTTTTGAGAAGTATCTGCATCAAAAGAAAGATTATTTTTCAAATTTCAGGTTTAAGCATAAGTCTATTTGTGCATACACATGGAAAAGGCATTAATCAGAATGATACAAAAATATACTTTGGAGTGCTGCAGAACTATGAAGAGCTATGCTAATGGAAAATATGGAAAAAAATCTTTGCTGAATTATGCGAGAGGTTGTTGATAAGAAGAACATGCATATAAGGAAATTATTGCTGCAATAAATAAGAATGAGATAAAGCTATTGTATGTATTTTAAATGTTTTTCTATTCTGGTATTAAACTGAATGCTCAGTGAATGTCTCAACAGTGATCAGAGTATAAGACTAGAATGTGTGATGTTCTTTTGATTATTTTATATATTTTTCAGATCAATCTATATGAAACACTTGTGCTGACATTAGAGAATTGTTACCTTAGGATGGGAGTATATGTGTATTTTTGTATGCAGATCCTGTTGTATTGTTAAGAACTCCAATGATCTGTAGAAAAAGTTAAATTGCATTACTTATTTATTCATCCATCTGTCTATCCAATTTATATAGCCATCCATCTAACCAAGTAATTCTAGGTGGCAAATAAGAGAAAAACAAAGAATTGCATTAATCAATCTATATAAAAACACTATATTGAGTCTTAGTAAAAACATAACACAGCTAATCACATGTAACCTGTTAGCATCCTCATGCTGTCATCCCAACTCAAAGACGCCACTCTGTATGTAAATAATACAGGTATGATTATCAATTATACATACATAGTGAAAAAGGACAGCTGATTGAATATTTTTTTGTATTTTGATAGGTTTACTGAATCCTAGAAAATTAATGGAGAAATATTAAGAAGGTAACTTCTGATAGAAAGAAGTACACATTATATAACTGAAAGAGAGATGGTCAAGAATGAATGAATTATGAATGAGTATAGATTGAATTGAAAAGTGACAAACCAGTATGAAAGTATATTGCAGCAATTTGGACATATATAGAGAAGGAACAAGGACTGAATTTCTATCTGTCTGCCTGGAAAGGCTAAGAAGGCTATAATTGGATAAAGTTGATACTATCCCACTCAACAGATGATAAATTTAAATTATATGAAGCAGTGTATGATTGTGATAGAAGCAAGGATAGTTACTGATGTAAATTAGAATTATTTGGCTTATTTACTCCTTGCCCAATTTCTGACTTTGTATAACATTGCTTGCCATGAAATAATAGAATAGTAATAGAAAAGTATGTATGTACATTTTTCACATGGCATAATTCTCTCTCTCTCTTTTGCTTTTTTACTATAATACATTGATTTTGTGGTTTGCCCTCTAGACCCCAAAGTCATGCAGAGTAGAGGCCTGGCGCCTTTCCTCCATGAGGTTCTAAGATTAAACCACAACAAAATATACTATTCTCATTCTCAGACAAGCTTATCATTCTGCATGAGGTGTCCTAAAATAGTTCAATTGTGTTGTTTCAGATTAGATGATCAGCTAACTAAAAGGTGTGGTATTTCTATATAGAGAATTGCATTCAGACTTAGTCATCCTTGGACTAACAAAATTGAAGAGACCTATTGAAGTTATATTGATTTCCAGGCTCCTCTGTCTACATGTTTAAGACATCAGACACATATCCATTTAGTTAAGAGAATAATCCCATTGAATGTAATGCAATGTACTTTTAAGTAGGCAAATATAGAATCGCAGTGTGTATTAAAATCCAGACAAATGTTATTATCTTAGTGTGCAACTGTTCCAGACTGAGTCTCCATAAATGCATTGGAGCCACAGGAACAAGAATGCTTAACTTTCTGCAATCCTCCCAAGCAGTTGTGCCCTTTCGCAGAATCACGCAACAGTGGTTGCAGAGAGTAATCGCTCAGACTTGGTGAAAGAGATAACTGCTTTAAGGTGTTGTGTTCAGTGGAAAATGTTGTACTTCTGCATGCTCTGAAACACTTTTTGATGCTTGAATCTAAAGTGCTTTGCTGTCCTAATTATTGTTATTACTAATATCAATATTCTGATTAATGTTTTGCAGTGCAGTTTCCTAAATTGAGATATTCACCGTAAATATGAGCTGAGATCAATTATACTGTTATTTTTAAGCATTGCTCTATAGAAATCACATATACTTTATAATGATTTGGAATTACTCCAGTAAGTCTGGTAGGGGCTTAAATCATACTGTTCTAATACATCAATCTTGCTCTTCTAAAAATCAAGCTAAGTATTTTTTTTAAAAGCATTTATTTAATTTATGTTACTTGCTTGGTTAAATGTTTTACAGCACATATGAAACTCAATATGTTGCCCAATCTATTGAGCAATTCCTTCTTATATTATTATCAAATCATCCCTTTATTACTTGCACTTTAAAGATTTTAAGAACTGGAAAACAGCTTTTTTTCCAGCAGCTGACTATTTCTTTTCTTTCATGATTATCGAAAGAGTTATATCAACCTTTGAATTTTGTGACGGGCAAGTAATCAGTAAGAAAGATCTCTAAACCCTTTTTGTGATATCCAAAACTGCTCTGCAATGCACACTTTATAACAGTAAAACAAAACATTTAGTAAAACCCTTTTCCTATTTCTTTTTAGAAATAATCTTCCCAGAGCCTCTCCTGAACATTTTATCAATATGCCTTCCATGTCCTTCAAAGAAGGAAAAAGATATCTCCAACTATAAAATAGCTTCACTATTTTATTTTGAGTTATTTGACAAATTTATGCTAGTCTTTGATTGTAATGAAGATTTGATTTCATACAATTTGACAAATTAATATGTAGCTTTCCTTTCTGTTGTGGATAGAAACCCTCAAAGGAGAGATTTTGTATATACTTCAAGCTCATATTCCCATCTAAAACAGTCTGGCAGTATCTTTTTCCAATCCTATTTTCGTTTCCTTTTTACACCTTATTTTACACTGACCATTATTGTTTGTTTCAGCAAAAATTGTAGATAATGTAACTATAAAAGAATTATATAGACACTCTCACATTAAAAGAGAATGCAGCCCATTGCAATCTAATGTCTTGTTAACTATCAGAAGTTTGCCTTTGTAATGTGACTTTTAATTGGTTTTGGTCATGTACTTATAATAAGAGCACTCGGGTATAAAATTAAATTCTTCAGTCAATTTATTAGTTTTGCTGTATGAATATGCTCAACTAAATAATCAGTGTGACTGCACTTTAGAAATTCACTGCCTAGGTATTGCCAGAGGGAGGAGGTTTCCCTTGTTGTCTCTAGATATGAAAATTATATTTTATTAGCTAAATGATTACATTACTTAATATCAGTGCAAGAAACATGCAAAAAATACTTGTTTTTTAATCAACTACATTTACAGCTTTCCAAGCATTGAAACTGTTTCCCAAACAAATCTACAGTATAATGATCCTATTTCACACATGTACATTACATATATATGCATAATATTAGAGATGAGGGTGATTGTTTGGCTGGATAGCTGCTCCTTAGGGTGCAAGATTGAAGTACATTAAAACGTCTTCTTGCAGTTAAGATGAAAAAAATAAGTAAGGAAGCTAATCTGATTTTAGATAGATTCTGGGTAGAAATGTTGAATTAACTTTCTGAGTCTGTTCAGAAATACATTATTCAGAATCTGAATATATTATTCAGGAAATGAAAACAAAATGAGCAAAGGTTAAATTTTTGACTTTTTCAAAAGAAAATATAGATGGAAAGACAACTAAAATTACTTTGGCAAAATTGAGTGTGAACCTGAAATTTGAATTTGAAAACACTCTGTATATAAATTCATTCAGCTTATTAAAGTATATATTTTTGTGTTGGGAGAGGACTGTCTATGAAACATACATCACTTAATTCCATGAGGATGCCATTCCTGTAATTGGTACATCATCATGTGCAACCCTGGACCACAATATTTAGGGAAACCATAGGTGGGAGAATATAGTTGGATTCAGAGTGTAGTACACAAGCATTAGATACCCATAGAGATTAACTTGGCATGTGCATTGGTGTTTTGGTGGTAATATTTTTTTTTAATAACTTTGTAATTTTATTTTTATTTTTAATTAAATTAGTGTGCCTTTGAATACTGCTCAGAAATTATATTCAGTTGATATTATAACACCAAAGCCGTTTACTTGTCTGTGGAAGGTAACTTATGAATTGTTGAAAGCCTTCATTATCTACTTTATTTCTACACACACACACACACACAGAAACAAAGCATATTATTTCAACTATTAAATGAACATTTCCATAAAAATGCCTAAATATTAAGATTCATTAGAGATTATTGTCAGGGTATTCTCTTGTACCACACCGAGGAAGCTAATAACTAGAGACAAACTTTTTATCTATGGCAATTAATATATGAAATTGTTCCCCTTGTCTACCCCTCTAGTATGTACATCTATGTTAGACACAGTGTCACGTCCTTGTTGGAGTCTGATTCTGAGGGGGAGAGTGAGGAGCTGACAGGGAGTGGGAGTGTGGCTCTGGTGGCTGTGGCAGAAATGGGGGAAGGGCACAGTTCGGCTGGGCATTCCGAGGAAGACCCAGGGCCACCCCCTCTTCATCCTAGAGCACGCAGGGAGGAATGGAGAAGGGAGCAACATGGCTTACAGGAGAGAAAAAGTTATTGATCCTTTTCATTAGTTGCAGCTGGGAGAACAGGATATAAGAAGGGCATTTGCACACAGCACCTTGCTGGAAGCAAAGCTTGCATTATCTTTGTCGAGGCTTATCTGGGTTTTGGCGTCCTCCCAACTGTGTGTGCTTTGTTATCTTTTGGAAGTCTGCAATTTATTATCTGGGCCTGTCATGTTAATTACTTCAGAGTGGTTTGTGTTGGTTTTTTTATTTCTAATTTATCTGTATTTTGGGTTCGGACTGCATTTCTTCCCTTTGTAGACTGTTTTTGGAAGAGTTTGATCTCCAGCCGAGGATAACTGGACATTGGGGGCCAAGTTGGAGGCATTAAAGGGACTTTACCCATTTTTGTGACTTTTTTGCTTTTGTGCCACATTCCGGGTCATCACACACAGTACCCATATGCCCTTTATTATAAAGTAAGTTCTTCGTTCTATTTTGCATTGGTAGCTCTTCGTTGTTGAGTTTAAATAATGTTCCAAGATTTCTACAAAGTCATGATTATTTGCAGAATAGTATTGTCTAATTTTTCTTGTGTGATAGAACCAGAACTACTATAGGCCAAAACAAGTTTTTTTAAAATTGTTGATCACATATTTATAAGAATCTTGACAGACTAACCGCCTTCTCTTAGGAATTGGTAGATAGAGGCTTCACTAGTCTCTCCTCTCTTTTCCTTCTTGGAAGTGGTTCCATGCTGGCATACATCTTTACTCCTTCCTCTGTCCTTTAGCCCAGGGGTCTCCAACCTTGGCCACTTTAAGACTTGTGGACTTCAATTCCCAGAATTCCTCAGCCAGCAAAGCAGTGTAAAGTTGGATGAGGAATTCTGGAAATCCACAAGTCTTAAAGTGGCCAAGATTGGAGATCCCCTGCTTTAGCCAATGATTCACCACCATTCTAAAGGATCAAAGAGATTCAGGTTCAAGTCTGCTGATCCTCTCCTCCAAATCTGGGCTTCATGAAATGACTTGGGGTTAGTTGTGCTGTGAGAATAAAATGACAAAGAAGCCCCATGTGCATCTCCAATACTGAACACTTCAACAAGAGAATAATTAGGGAAGCCATCGAAATAGAGAAACACCCCCATAACATGAATAAACGGGATGATACTTCCCGCCTACCAGACATCTGGAAACTAGCCCTAATCAACAAACGAGTCCCAGCCACAAAAACCAACACCGGACCCAAAATAACACATGATGCCACCACCAATCTCCTTCACCAGACTCAAACCCAAGCCCACGCCACAGATGAAAGGCAACCACCATCCAGAAACCAGACCATGGCTGCAACACCAGCTGCTACACCCCCTCCAACCCCAAACTAAGCAAACTGACACACGCTATAAACACATAGCCAGACCTCAAACTCGAGCCAAACCAAGACCCAGAATGCCACATCACAGCCTTCCACCCAGGATACTACATCACAGAACTCAGGAGATCACAACACAAAACATCAGGAGGTTGCAGCACAGACAACGACCCAGGAGATTACAGCACCACACCCAGGACATCACAACAATAGAACTCAGAAGGTCATCACACAGCCCATTACCCAGGTCGTTACAACACAAAAGGCTGAGAGACACACAGCCAGCACCTCAGCCACACAGGGTCTCAGGAAAAAGCCATCCAATCTGCATACATCAACTCCACAAACCAATCAAGAAGTAACAACACAGCCAACTCTAGAGTTTAAAAGGGAAAACAGCCACAATCACACACTTCTCCCAGGAGAACGAAGCTGAAGACACCAGCCTGAAGATGACGGATGAGATTTCGTAAACGTTGCAAGGTATTCAATCTTACACGGACAAGACCAATACACCAAGACCTATATATATATATATATATATATATATATATATATATATATATATATTTGTTTTCGTAGATTTTCACGGGTAAAGGTATGTAGGTCTTGGTGTATTCGGGTCTTGTCCCATGTAAGATTGAGAATACCTTGGCAACGTTTCGACGAAATCTCATCCGTCATCTTCAGGCTGGTGTTTTCAGCTTCGTATATATATATAGTTTTACCAGATTTATTAAGTAAAATCTTATATGGGAGTAGGTGTGGCAGTAGGGTTGTGACATAAAAGTCAAGATGGGAACCAGACCATGTAAACAAAGCTTTGCCCTCGAAGTATTCATCATAAAAAAGAGGACAATAGAGTAATTCTGCCCACCATCCAAATTTTTTACTAGCCCCATTCAAAAAATGTTTATTGCTGCCACCAAAATAAATATTGCATTATACACATTCCATAGGATGATAGCCCATTCTGGAGGTGGTTAGTAGATTAGGGGAAGATCCCATCATCACCTTGTTTACATATTGGTCCTTTTTTATCCATTGTTGTTAATTCTAACATTTTAACACTTAATGCTCAATGTTTTAATGCTTTTAACCTTCTAATTATTTTATATTGTTATTTTATGATGTTGTAAGCAACCCAGAGTTGGTTGATAGTACTATTTATTTATTAATAAATAAATAGCTAGTTTCTTTAGTATATTCATGGAGTTAAGACTGCTGCAGTAGTTAGAAATAGAAATAATCTAGAAAGAGCTTTACTGAAGTATTTAGTATCAATCCAGATCAGAACACTGTGGAAGAATTCAGATCACACCCCAGAGGGAGCCATTCTGGTAGCATTTTTATAGTCCATACCAAGAAATGGGACCAAGGAAATTGTCTCTAGGTACCCTTCCTATATGAAGAATTCTGGAAACATGTCTATCCCCCCCTGCCTGTCCATGCTCAAAAGAGCTCTGAACATGATTTGCCCTTTCCTAGGCCTTGGGTTAGACTCCCATATATTTGATTGTCTTTCAATGGTTGTTTCTTTTGAGGGTTTTGATTCTCAGTTGTATTGTATGATTGTTTTTATGCAGAAACACTTGTTGCTTGGGTAATTTCATACGTTTATAAATTTAACAAATAAATACCTGAAAGGTTTCAGATACATTTGGATATTACAGGATGAGTGATTATCTTGTAAAAATGTCAACTCTGTCACAAACAAACAAATAAATTTAAAATACATAAAAATCAGAGAATGGTCAGATACAATAGCTTACGTTTCTCTGCTTATCTGTTTCCATTTGTTGTATTATTAAAAATACATATAAACATTTTGTTGAGCATTTTAAATTTCAAAAAGTTTCTGAATTTTTATCAACCTTGATAAAGATTAATGTTAAGTTTGCATAGAGAGGCAGACACGGAGTGCTTCAGCTCTTAAGTTTTATTGTGACTTCAGCTCAGAACGGACCTGATTTGGCTTAGCGAGGCAGCTTTATATAGCCGGCTGCCTCGGCTGACAGCCAATTAGAGTGCAGGGTTTTCCCGCACTTTTAAACCAATGAATTCAAACACTTTACAAGAACAACCAATCAATTCAAACTCTGCATACATAACACCCCTCCCCACTAGGTTTGGTCCATACTCAAACCCCATCTATCTAATATACTCTTGCAAATAGGTGGGGTTCTTTCGTGTACGTTGAGATCTACGTGGTTCAGGTGTTTTAGGGTTCTCACATTGTGAGGGAGGAAATGTGTTTGTTAACATCTCCTCACTTGGACTTCTAGTGTTGCTATAACCTCTTTGGTTACTACAACCTGGTCTCTCCTCCCAATCCATCTCCAACCCAATGTCAGCACCTAAGTCTGGTAGTGATGTGCAATCTTCCACTTGTGAAAATTGTTGTTGGCACTGTGACAGGTTTTGGGAAGGTTCCTGTCGTATTAGCTCGTTACACATGGGGTTGATTCTTGCTTGCTGATTACCTTCATGATCCTCCCTTCCCCTAGAGAGGCAACAGGTGTGGGAACCAGGAAGGAGCCATGGTGATGCTCCTGAGGTAGTCTAGAGAGTAACTGATCAATATGCTTGCTCCAGAGGACACCATCCTCAGTTTGAACCCTGTAAGACCTGGGGCCTGTAATTTGGGTTATCTCTGAAGGAATCCATAAAGGTTCACCCACAAGGTTTTGCATAGACAGGATCACCCACAGTGAACGTGCGAGTTTTGCTAGTGGAATCTAATGGTGTGTTGGGTGTGTAAGTGGGATGAAGGCGGTCAAGGGGAGATCTGAGTTTCCTACCCATCAACAATTCGGCTGGGGTTAAGTTAGTTGAAGGGTTGGGAGTGATATGCTGGACACTGAGTAGTTTTTCAACTTTATCAGTGATGTCCCCTGGACCCAATTGCTGGAGTTTCTCTTTGGTAAATCGTACCATGCGTTCAGCCCGGCTGTTAGCCGAAGGATGCCCAAGGGCTGTAAGGGCATGTCTGATACCCTGCTGTGCTAAATATGATTCAAAAAGGTTGGATGTAAATTGAGGACCATTGTCAGAAACAAGTAAATCAGGCAACCCATGAGTTACAAAAAGTTTCTTAAGCTGTTTGATGACAGCGTCAGCTGTTGTGGATGCCATAGGGATAACCTCTAGCCATTTGGAGTATGCATCTACTATAATAAGGAAAATGTGCCCTCTGGTAGGGCCAGCAAAATCAATGTGAATCCTGGACCATGGGCCCCTAGGACATTTCCATTCCTGTTTGGGGGCAAGAGTTGGGCAGGCCTGACTTCCTGACAGTTGGGACAGGATGCAACCCAGTTTTCAACCAATTTGTCAATACCTGGCCACCATCCATAACTCCTGGCCAATCCCTTCATTCTGACAATTCCTGGATGACCCTCATGTAACATTTCCAAAACTCTCTTTGCAGTTTTGCAGGAATAACCACCCTGTTACCCCACAAAATACATCATCTTAATACAGATAACTCAGTTTGTTTGGACTTAAAAGGTTGGGAACCTTGAGGCAGATCTTGAAGTGGCCAACCTTTCTTAATCCAGCCTATAACAGGAGCCAATAAAGTGTCTTTGGCAGTCTCTCTGGCAATCTCAGCAGGTAGAATTCGTGTCTCTTAATGAGGCACGATACTTGTGGCACGTAATGGGCTCTTATCAGCTTTTCTAAGTCGGGCCAGTCCATTAGCTTCACGTCTGCAGCTCCTGCAGACCTTCACCATCTTGAAAACCGCCGGACGCAGATGTAAGAAAGACCGCCCTCTTCCGCTGCTCGGAAATGGCGGCCAGATCGTTTTCCTCCAGATACATTTGGAAACGATCTGCATACAACTCCCAATCTTCTGCCGTCGGATCGAATGGGGCTGGGGAGGTGTTCAGCGCAGCCATCTCACTCTTCTTCTGTTTCGCATCACCTTCTCTTCAGGGGAATCCCACCTTCGTCACCAGTGTTAAGTTTGCATAGAGAGGCAGACACGGAGTGCTTCAGCTCTTAAGTTTTATTGTGGCTTCAGCTTAGAACGGACCCGATTTGGCTTAGCTGAGGCAGCTATATATAGCCGGCTGCCTCGGCTTACAGCCAATCAGAGTGCAGGGTTTTCCCGCACTTTTAAACCAATGAATTCAAACACTTTACAAGAACAACCAATCAATTCAAACTCTGCATACATAACAATTAAGATTGTGTTTTTTATCTGCCTTTAAAAGAGGAAAAGAACGGTTCATTTGACATGGCTGTCTAAGACCAAGTAAATTCTGCTTCAGGTGTCAGATCTCAAGACTAAAGTACTGGCAAGAGTTATAAAAGTCAAATAACTATAAGTCATTTTTTATTTTTGTTTTTACTGCTTTAGTACACAGAAAAGAAGAAATAAAAGATAAAAAAAGAAAAATAAAGAAAAAATTAAAAAATAAAGCACACATGCTGTGTATATGCACATGTGTTTATGTGTTTGTATACTGTGTATATAAAACCTTGAAGCATGTTCACATGTTTAAACCAGGGGTGGGATTCTACCAGTTCTGTCCACTTCTGTAGAACCGGTTGCTATGAAAAGCAGCAAACAGAGAGCATACATAGAACCAGTTCTATGTCTGCTGCTGTTTTGACCCACCCGCCTGCCCAGGCTCTTACTTGACCTTTATTTCCTGCATTTTCAACCACAGCTGCTTTGTGCGACACAGCTGTGGTTGAAAAAGCAGGAAAAAAAGTGCTTTTTCAACTGCTGCGCACCCGCACGCAGCGTTGCTCAGCTGTCCAGGCAGCTCAGCAGGTCGTAAATTGCACTTGCGTGACTCGCGTGACTGGGGTGCGCGCGTGACGCAGAGCGACAGATCCCATCCCTGGTTTGAACCGTATTTACCATCAACCTTAAGGTCAGTACATACCTATCTGAATCTTAAGATTTTCTAATAAAGCCCTCCTCAAGTTCACCCTATCAAATAAGATGAGATGGCTCTTTAAAAAGGAGAATCATTATGGGTTGATTCTATAAATTTGATTTATAAATAAACAAAATAATTCAAACCAAAATGGAACAATAGTGAGATATGTAAACTTTCCATCAATTTATATTTTTCTCATGATGAAATTAACAATCAGCCCTTTTTAAATTCTTGGAGGTGTCCAATTCCTCTCTTAACCAATTAATAAGGGATATTTCAACTGTTCTAAAATTCTTTCAAATAACTCATATTAATCTTATCAACACTTTATAATTGTCTATTAAAAATATAGAAACATTCAAACTACATGTGGTAGGCAATTCAGGAGACTTGGAGAGCACTGGTCAATTATATCCTTTCTACAGCATGTCAGTTGGTGTTTTTGAAGTCTGAAACCAGACTGAATTATTCATAATAATGGCCAAATTACAAAGTGTCATCTACATATCTAAGCCAGAGTTTGGGTTTGTATTCGATTGTCTAGAGCATTGGTTTCAAAATGTTCCATGTATAGGTTAGCGATGACGGGTGAGAGGGGTGATCCCATAGGTGCTCCTTCTATCTGTTTATATCTTTGTCCATTGTGGATGAAGTATGTGTTGGAAAGGCAATGGTTGGTCAGATCTAGGATGTGCTTAGGGGGTTGTATTTGTTTTGGATAGCTGTCAAGGCTTCTTTAATAGGTACTTGGGTGAAGAGGATATGACATCTAAGCTCACAAGTAGGTCACTGGGTTGTAGGTTTTGTTTCTTTATTGTTTCTATGAAGTGGAAAGAGTTTTGTACGTGTGAGGTGATGGATTCTGTGTAGGGCTAGAGTTGTTTGGCGAAATTTGGCAAGGTTTTGTAGAGGTGAGCCTATGGAGCTGACTATGGGTCTGAGTGGTGTCCCTTCTTTGTGTATCTTGGGAGGCCATAGAGCTTAGGGCATCTAGATGATTTTTCTCTGGGAATGATTCTTTGTTGGATCTCTTCACTGATGGGCGAGGCTTTTATTTTGGATTTGGTAGTTTCTCCAGGTAGGTGGTGGGATCTGTGTTTAGAGGTTTGTAAGTGGGGTCTTGGAGTAGGTTGGATAGTTTGGATTGGTAATCAGATGTGTTCATCACGACTGTGGCGTTGCCTTTGTCTGCTGGGAGGACGATTATGTTGTTGTCTTTCCTCAAGTTGCTGAGTGCTTTTTGTTCTTCTTTGTGTAAGTTGCTTCTGGGTGGACTGCTGGAGCAGTCAGACACTGAGCTCGTGTTACTCTTGAACAACATTTTAGTTTGACTGAAATAGATCTTTCAGATCTTTTTCCTCCCTAGTGAATAGGTTCATGAGCACTCAAATGTATGCTCATCTGGAAGGACCCCTGGATTTGTTTTACATAAAGCAAGCTTTATGCTTTCTAAACCCCTGCCTTTACAAATGTCTACAAGGTTATGAAATGTCCACAGCTTTCTTTTAATAACTAAATAAAACTTCTGGGAGAACCACTGTTTGGCATTAAGATATCAGTATGTTGTTGGGAGATGATGGGGACAGCCTGAACCAAAGGGCCACTGTGATGTAGTGGTTAAGATGATGAATTAGGAGGAGGGAAGCCAAATTCTAGTCCACTCTCAGCCATGGAATCTCACAGGGTGACTTTCCACTCATCACTCTGCCTCAACTCAACATACCTCGTAGGATGGTTGTTATGAAGAAAAATGTGATGCCACCTTGAGATTCAGTTTAGAAGACAGGATATAAATCTAAAAATCAAGGACTCCTAGGGCAGAATAAATCCAGACTGAATCTATCCAGAACTGCTATTCATCAATAAACATTGAGATAACCTGCTAATATAGTTCCTGGTAATTATTCTAAGAAAATGATGCGTAAAGACTGCGTACATCATCCTTCAAGGTCTTTAGCAGTAAAGAGAATCCAGGATCATTGTCTCTTTCCCCAGCCATCAACATATTAGAACAATGTTATTGGTTATCCTGGCCAGAGACATTATGCTTTTTCTGCTGCTTATCAGTTTTATCAGTCTTCAGTTTTACAAAGAAATGTGTTGTAGAAATTCTTTAGAAGAAAAACAGAATTTTAGTGAAATTTTTATGGGTTATCTGTGGTGCAGGTGGCTGAAAGCATTGTAAGATTATCATCATTATGAGCCTCCGTAGCACAGTGGTTAGAGTGCAGTACTGCAAGCTACTTCTGCTGACTGTTGGCTGCATGCAACTTGGCAGTTCAAATCCCACCAGGCTCAAGGTTGACTCAGCCTTCCATCCTTCCGAGGTGGGTAAAATTGGGACCCAAAATTGTTGGGGGCAATATGTTGACTCTGTAAACTGCTTAGAGAGGGCTGTAAAGTACTATGAAGCAGTATATAAGTCTAAGTGCTATTGCTATTGCTATCATGTCTCCTACAATCACTGCTCCAATAGCTTGCCATATCCTTTGGCTTCTCATCCATACACTAAATTCCAAGGGAAAATATCATGAAGAAACCCCTCCAATTGGGTTGTGTTCAGTTATGATGTCATTGTTGTTGCTAAATGGGGAATTGTGCCCTTGAGAATCTCTCAGGAGAAATTTAGAAAATAACTAGCATCTATTCAGTTTCCTTGCTTACAAAGTTGGTGCTGGGTTTCAAAGGACTGTCCAGTGTCCAACTAGTTAGAACAGGGGTCCCCAAACTTGGCAACTTTAAGAGTTGTGGACTTCAACTCCCAGAAAATTCTGGGTGTTGAAGTCCACAAGTCTTAAAGTTTGCCTGAGTTAGAAGATAAAGTTGTATCCATGCAAGCAATACCAAACTAGATCTCAGGTTTTATATTAATTCAGGGAAATTGATATACAACAATGCTGTACAATATACAAATTGATATATGTTGGGCAGAGCAGCAATACAGAGCAGCAGTGGGGGACTTTATTTGAACCATTTAACATCCAAAATGGTTTATGATTAATATAAGAAAAAAATTCTTTTGAAGGTGTGTTTCATATCAGTGCTCCCACTTCATTACTCTTAACATACAAATTATTTGCTCAATAGGCCAAAGCAGCATCTCCAAAGGACTATAAAGTTCTATGCAGAAAATCTTTACATAGAGATATTTCTCTTTAAAAAATTAACTTACAGCAGCTTACAATTGAATAGTGCCCCAGGAGAGAAGTGCTTGACATGGATGCCTGCCATTTGTTTTATCAATCACTTCTGCATAGCTGTTCTGAGGTTAGTGAAAAACACATTAATGAGTATGATTAGTTTGATGCCTTAAAATAATGAAAAGGAAAAAAGCACTAGTTTCACTGGAAGTAAAAGCTAAATAGATCCACTTTGGTGTAGTGGTTAAAGTGTTGGTTTAGAAACCAGGAGACTGGCAGTTCTAGTCCTACACTAGGCATGAAAACTGATTGGGTGACTTTGGGCCAGTCATTCTCTTTCAGTCCAGCCCGTGTGACAGTGTTGTTGTTTTTGTGGAGAAAACAGGAACAACAAGGTGTATTAGGTATCTGTACCATCTTGAGTTATTTATAAAGTAATAAAGGCATGGCGGGGGAACCCAATAAATAAGCAAATATAAAATTAGCATTTAATTGTAGGAATCAAGGAGAGGTATTTAACACTATCATAATCAGTTTGATAGTGACTGAATGATCATGATTCGAATGAATCTAGCCACCTGAGGTGTTTTATGATTTCCTGTCATTTTTCCTACAGCAGATCTGTAAAAGGAGAGGAGAAAGTTTCAAGGATGACAGTAGACTTCTTCTTCTTCTACATACTGCCTGGGTCATGGTACCACAACAGCTTTGATTAATTTCATTTATTAATTTCATCTATTTCAGCAAAAACTAAGCAGGATTAGATTTAGCTCTTAGATAAGGATGAGATTGCTTGTTTTCTTGCTGATGTTTCATCATCCTAATCAGGTAACATCATCAGTGCTAGTCCTAGTATTTAGACAAGAGACCACCAGGAAATTCCAAAGTGGTAGGTGTGATTAGAATATCCTTCCTTAAAAAGGCAGCAGTAAACTATTTCCATATGTTTGCCAAGAGTCAAGCTTGATTTTATCTGTTTTATACAAATGTTGAGGAAGAAGGAAATATAGACTTTAAAATATTACATTGATGATAAAGTTTTTTTAATTTTTTTTACCTATTGCATGTTATATTGGAATACATTTCATAAAACTTCAGGAGCAATCTGAAAAATAAAATGGATTATTTGGCTATATTTTATATTCTGAAGCTGCAGAGTTGTGGCTTCAAGGCAGTACTTATGTCATCAAATTTGAGGTGGCTTAATGAATTTTCCTCCCTTAATGAATGGACCTGGCTTGTATCACCAAGACCTGGTTGTGCCCGGAGGGTGGTGTCCCTCTGGTTGAATTATGCCCTCCAGGTTTTCGGGTTGTGCACTGGCCATGGGCCCAGGGAAGGGGTGGCGGGGTGGCTGTGGTTATTAGGGAGACCTTGCTTCCAAGGGAGGCCACTATCCCAGAGATAGGTGGAAGTGAGACCCTTCTCCTGAAGTGGGGGCCTAACGGTCAGGTGGGCTTGCTGCTCACATACCTTTCTCCCAGCTGTGTGACAGCGGCCCTGCCGGGACTTCTTGACGTCCTCTCGGGAGTGGCGGTGGAGCTCCCAGGCCTTATAGTCCTGGGGGACTTTAACCTGCCTTCCCTGGGGGATGCGCCGGGATTGGCCCGGAATTCATGTCTTCTATGGAAGCCATGGGCCTGACCCAATTAATTCATGGCCCCACTCACGAGGGGGGGAACACTCTGACCTAGTTTTGTCTCTGAGTGGTGGCGTAGTGACAGAGGGCAACCTGTTCATACGGCTCTGCCCGTTCCATGGTCTGATCACTATCTCCTGCGGCTGGTTTTCCAAAAGGCCACCCCCACTGCTGGGACAGGGAGCCTCTTAGATGGTTCCGCCCCAGGCGCCTTATGGACCCTGAGCGGTTCCAGGCGGAACTGGGGCCTTTTCCCTCTTCCCTTACTCACAGCTCTGTTGAGGATCTGACGGCCGCTTGGCAGCGGGCCGCTTCGGAGGCCCTTGACAGGGTTGTCCCCATGCGTCCCCTCACACGCCGTGGATCTCGGATGGCTCCCTGGTATACAGAGGAGCTCCGGGAGATGAAGCGCCGTCGGAGGGGCTTAGAGAGCAGGTGGAGGGCCACCCGCTCTCAGTTCGACCGAACCCAGTTAAGAGCCCATATTAGGACTTACCTGGGAGCTATGAGGATGGCGAGAAGGTCTTATCTCTCCGCCCTCATAGCGTCCGCAGATAACCGCCCAGCCGCCCTGTTCCGGGTTACGCGCTCTCTCCTTTGTTCTGGGGAGGGGGCGGATCCGTTGCGGGGAAGGGCTGAGGAATTTGGTCAATATCTGTCGGATAAGATCACTCGAATTCGGAGCGGGTTGTCCACTGATTTGCAGTGGTCTGAGGAGCGGGATACAGGTAGTCTGGCAAGTATGTTCTGGGATGAGTTCGATCCTGTTTCCAAGGATGAAGTGGACGGGATTATGCGGCGCCTGAGTTCCACCACATGTTTGTTGGACCCGTGCCCTTCCTGGCTGTCTTATGCTGCCAGGGAGGTCACCTGCGGTTGGATCCGGGCAGTGGTCAATGCTTCGCTAAGGAGGGTGTTTTCCCCTCCGCCCTGAAAGAGGCGGTGGTGAGACCCCTCCTGAAGAAGCCTGCCCTGGACCTGACTGTGTTAGATAACTTTCGTCCAGTCTCCAACCTTCGCTTTTTGGCAAAGGTTGTTGAGAGTGTGGTGGCCAGACAATTTCCGCTTTTCCTGGATGAAACGGACTACCTAGATCCGTGCAATCGGGCTTCGGCCTGGTTTCAGCACGAGACGGCATTGGGTCGCACTGATGGATGATCTCTGGAGGGCGCGGGACAGGGGTTTTTCCTCTGTCCTGGTCCTGTTAGACCTCTCAGCGGCTTTCGATACCATCGACCATGGTATCCTTTTGCGACGCCTGGCGGGGTTGGGGGTGGGGGGCACTGTTTTTCGGTGGCTCTCCTCCTACCTCGCGGGGCGGTCGCAATCGGTGTTAGTAGGGGGGCAGAGATCAGCCCCGAGGGCACGCACTTGTGGGGTCCCTCAGGGTCGGTCCTCTCTCCCCTTTATTTAATATCTACATGAAACCCCGGGTGAGATCATTCGTGGTTTTGGGGTGAGGTATCATCAATATGCTGATGATACACAGTTATATATCTCACCCAGGCCACATCAGTGATGCCCTCTCCGGATGACTCGCTGGTCTGGATGCTGTACGGA
>CM019148.1:140262463-140278843 GCA_009733165.1 Naja naja
ATACATCTTTACTCCTTCCTCTGTCCTTTAGTCCAGGGTCTCCAACCTTGGCCACTTTAAGACTTGTGGACTTCAATTCCCAGAATTCCTCAGCCAGCAAAGCAGTGTAAAGCTGGATGAGGAATTCTGAAATCCCAATCTTAAGTGGCTGGAGATGAATCCCCTGCTTTAACCAATGATTCACCACCATTCTAAAGGATCAAAGAGATTCAGGTTCAAGTCTGCTGATCCTCTCCTCCAAATCTGGGCTTCATGAAATGACTTGGGGTTAGTTGTGCTGTGAATAAAATGACAAAAGCCCCATGTGTACCTACTTGACATCCTACATATATATATATATATATATATATATATATATATATATATATATTTAAATATTAGATTTTCACGGGTAAAGGTATGTAGGTCTTGGTGTATTCGGTCTTGTCCCATGTAAGATTGAGAATACCTTGGCAACGTTTAAATAAATCTCATCCGTCATCTTCAGGCTGGTGTCTTCAGCATATATATATAGTTTTACCAGATTTATTAAGTAAAATCTTATATGGGAGTGTGGCAGTAGGGTTGTGACATAAAAGTCAAGATGGAACCAACCATGTAAACAAAGCTTTGCCCTCAAGTATTCATCATAAAAAGAGGACAACAGAGTAATTCTGCCCACCATCCAAATTTTTACTAGCCCCATTCAAAAATGTTTATTGCTGCCACCAAAATAAATATTGCATTATACACATTCCATAGGATGATAGCCCATTCTGGAGGTGGTTAGTAGATTAGGGGAAGATCCCATCATCACCTTGTTTACATATTGGTCCTTTTTATCCATTGTTAATTCTAACATTTTAACACTTAATGCTCAATGTTTTAATGCTTTTAACCTTCTAATTATTTTATATTGTTATTTTATGATGTTGTAAGCAACCCAGAGTTGGTTGATAGTACTATTTATTTATTAATAAATAAATAGCTAGTTTCTTTAGTATATTCATGGAGTTAAGACTGCTGCAGTAGTTAGAAATAGAAATAATCTAGAAAGAGCTTTACTGAAGTATTTAGTATCAATCCAGATCAGAACACTGTGGAAGAATTCAGATCACACCCCAGAGGAGCCATTCTGGTAGCATTTTTATAGTCCATACCAAGAAATGGGACCAAGGAAATTGTCTCTAGGTACCCTTCCTATATGAAGAATTCTGGAAACATGTCTATCCCCTGCCTGTCCATGCTCAAAGAGCTCTGAACATGATTTGCCCTTTCCTAGGCCTTGGGTTAGACTCCCATATATTTGATTGTCTTTCAATGGTTGTTTCTTTTGAGGGTTTTGATTCTCAGTTGTATTGTATGATTGTTTTTATGCAGAAACACTTGTTGCTTGGGTAATTTCATACGTTTATAAATTTAACAAATAAATACCTGAAAGGTTTCAGATACATTTGGATCTTACAGGATGAGTGATTATCTTGTAAAAAATGTCAACTCTGTCACAAACAAACAAATAAATTTAAAATACATAAAAATCAGAGAATGGTCAGATACAATAGCTTACGTTTCTCTGCTTATCTGTTTCCATTTGTTGTATTATTAAAAATACATATAAACATTTTTGTTGAGCATTTTAAATTTCAAAAAGTTTCTGAATTTTTATCAACCTTGATAAAGATTAATGTTAAGTTTGCATAGAGAGGCAGACACGGAGTGCTTCAGCTCTTAAGTTTTATTGTGACTTCAGCTCAGAACGGACCTGATTTGGCTTAGCCGAGGCAGCTTTATATAGCCGGCTGCCTCGGCTGACAGCCAATTAGAGTGCAGGGTTTTCCCACTTTTAAACCAATGAATTCAAACACTTTACAAGAACAACCAATCAATTCAAACTCTGCATACATAACACCCCTCCCCACTAGGTTTGGTCCATACTCAAACCCCATCTATCTAATATACTCTTGCAAATAGGTGGGGTTCTTTCGTGTACGTTGAGATCTACGTGGTTCAGGTGTTTTAGGGTTCTCACATTGTGAGGAATGTGTTTGTTAACATCTCCTCACTTGGACTTCTAGTGTTGCTATAACCTCTTTGGTTACTACAACCTGGTCTCTCCTCCCAATCCATCTCCAACCCAATGTCAGCACCTAAGTCTGGTAGTGATGTGCAATCTTCCACTTGTGAAAATTGTTGTTGGCACTGTGACAGGTTTTGGGAAGGTTCCTGTCGTATTAGCTCGTTACACATGGGGTTGATTCTTGCTTGCTGATTACCTTCATGATCCTCCCCTTCCCCCCTAGGAGAGGCAACAGGTGTGGGAACCAGGAAGGAGCCATGGTGATGTTCCTGAGGTAGTCTAGAGAGTAACTGATCAATATGCTTGCTCCAGAGGACACCATCCTCAGTTTGAACCCTGTAAGACCTGGGGCCTGTAATTTGGGTTATCTCTGAAGGAATCCATAAAGGTTCACCCACAAGGTTTTTTGCATAGACAGGATCACCCACAGTGAACGTGCGAGTTTTGCTAGTGGAATCTAATGGTGTGTTGGGTGTGTAAGTGGGATGAAGGCGGTCAAGGGGAGATCTGAGTTTCCTACCCATCAACAATTCGGCTGGGGTTAAGTTAGTTGAAGGGTTGGGAGTGATATGCTGGACACTGAGTAGTTTTTCAACTTTATCAGTGATGTCCCTGGACCCAATTGCTGGAGTTTCTCTTTGGTAAATCGTACCATGTTCAGCCCGGCGGTTAGCCGAAGGATGCCCAGGGGCTGTAAGGGCATGTCTGATACCCTGCTGTGCTAAATATGATTCAAAAAGGTTGGATGTAAATTGAGGACCATTGTCAGAAACAAGTAGATCAGGCAACCCATGACTTACAAAAAGTTTCTTAAGCTGTTTGATGACAGCTTCAGCTGTTGTGGATGCCATAGGGATAACCTCTAGCCATTTGGGTATGCATCTACTATAATAAGGAAAATGTGCCCTCTGGTAGGGCCAGCAAAATCAATGTGAATCCTGGACCATGGGCCCCTAGGACATTTCCATTCCTGTTTGGGGGCAAGAGTTGGGCAGGCCTGACTTCCTGACAGTTGGGACAGGATGCAACCCAGTTTTCAACCAATTTGTCAATACCTGGCCACCATACATAACTCCTGGCCAATCCCTTCATTCTGACAATTCCCGGATGACCCTCATGTAACATTTCCAAAACCTCTCTTTGCAGTTTTGCAGGAATAACCACCCTGTTACCCCACAAAATACATCATCTTAATACAGATAACTCAGTTTGTTTGGACTTAAAAGGTTGGGAACCTTGAGGCAGATCTTGAAGTGGCCAACCTTTCTTAATCCAGCCTATAACAGGAGCCAATAAAGTGTCTTTGGCAGTCTCTCTGGCAATCTCAGCAGGTAGAATTCGTGTCTCTTAATGAGGCACGATACTTGTGGCACGTAATGGGCTCTTATCAGCTTTTCTAAGTCGGGCCAGTCCATTAGCTTCACGTCTGCAGCTCCTGCAGACCTTCACCATCTTGAAAACCGCCGGACCGCAGTACGTAAGAAAGACCGCCCTCTTCCGCTGCTCGGAAATGGCGGCCAGATCGTTTTCCTCCAGATACATTTGGAAACGATCTGCATACAACTCCCAATCTTCTGCCATCAGATCGAATGGGGCTGGGGGGGTGTTCAGCGCAGCCATCTCGCTCTTCTTCTGTTTCGCGTCACCTTCTCTTCAGGGGAATCCCACCTTCGTCACCAGTGTTAAGTTTGCATAGAGAGCAGACACGAGTGCTTCAGCTCTTAAGTTTTATTGTGGCTTCAGCTTAGAACGGACCCGATTTGGCTTAGCTGAGGCAGCTATATATAGCCGGCTGCCTCGGCTTACAGCCAATCAGAGTGCAGGGTTTTCCCTGCACTTTTAAACCAATGAATTCAAACACTTTACAAGAACAACCAATCAATTCAAACTCTGCATACATAACAATTAAGATTGTGTTTTTATCTGCCTTTAAAAGAGGAAAAGAACGGTTCATTTGACATGGCTGTCTAAGACCAAGTAAATTCTGCTTCAGGTGTCAGATCTCAAGACTAAAGTACTGGCAAGAGTTATAAAAGTCAAATAACTATAAGTCATTTTTATTTTGTTTTACTGCTTTAGTACACAGAAAAGAAGAAATAAAAGATAAAAAAGAAAAATAAAGAAAATTTTAAAAAATAAAGCACACATGCTGTGTATATGCACATGTGTTTATGTGTTTGTATACTGTGTATATAAAACCTTGAAGCATGTTCACATGTTTAAACCAGGGGTGGGATTCTACCAGTTCTGTCCACTTCTGTAGAACCGGTTGCTATGAAAAGCAGCAAACAGAGAGCATACATAGAACCAGTTCTATGTCTGCTGCTGTTTTGACCCACCCGCCTGCCCAGGCTCTTACTTGACCTTTATTTCCTGCATTTTCAACCACAGCTGCTTTGTGCGACACAGCTGCGGTTGAAAAAGCAGGAAAAAAAGTGCTTTTTCAACTGCTGCGCACCGCAGCGTTGCTCAGCTGTCCAGGCAGCTCAGCAGGTCGTAAATTGCACTTAGCGTGACTCGCGTGACTGGGGTGCGCGTGACGCAGAGCGACAGATCCCATCCCTGGTTTGAACCGTATTTACCATCAACCTTAAGGTCAGTACATACCTATCTGAATCTTAAGATTTTCTAATAAAGCCCTCCTCAAGTTCACCCTATCAAGTAAGATGAGATGGCTCTTTAAAAAGGAGAATCATTATGGGTTGATTCTATAAATTTGATTTATAAATAAACAAAATAATTCAAACCAAAATGGAACAATAGTGAGATATGTAAACTTTCCATTAATATATTTTTCTCATGATGAAATTAACAATCAGCCCTTTTTAAATTCTTGGAGGTGTCCAATTCCTCTCTTAACCAATTAATAAGGGATATTTCAACTGTTCTAAAATACTTTCAAATAACTCATATTAATCTTATCAACACTTTATAATTGTCTATTAAAAATATAGAAACATTCAAACTACATGTGGTAGGCAATTCAGGAGACTTGGAGAGCACTGGTCAATTATATCCTTTCTACAGCATGTCAGTTGGTGTTTTTGAAGTCTGAAACCAGACTGAATTATTCATAATAATGGCCAAATTACAAAAGTGTCATCTACATATCTAAGCCAGAGTTTGGGTTTGTATTCGGATTTGTCTAGAGCATTGGTTTCAAAATGTTCCATGTATAGGTTAGCGATGACGGGTGAGAGGGGTGATCCCATAGGTGCTCCTTCTATCTGTTTATATCTTTGTCCATTGTGGATGAAGTATGTGTTGGAAAGGCAATGGTTGGTCAGATCTAGGATGTGCTTAGGGGGGTTGTATTTGTTTTGGATAGCTGTCAAGGCTTCTTTAATAGGTACTTGGGTGAAGAGGGATATGACATCTAAGCTCACAAGTAGGTCACTGGGTTGTAGGTTTTGTTTCTTTATTGTTTCTATGAAGTGGAAAGAGTTTTGTACGTGTGAGGTGATGGATTCTGTGTAGGGCTGGAGTTGTTTGGCGATAAATTTGGCAAGGTTTTGTAGAGGTGAGCCTATGGAGCTGACTATGGGTCTGAGTGGTGTTCCTTCTTTGTGTATCTTGGGGAGGCCATAGAACTTAGGGCATCTAGATGATTTTTCTCTGGGAATGATTCTTTGTTGGATCTCTTCACTGATGGGCGAGGCTTTTATTTTGGATTTGGTAGTTTTCTCCAGGTAGGTGGTGGGATCTGTGTTTAGAGGTTTGTAAGTGGGGTCTTGGAGTAGGTTGGATAGTTTGGATTGGTAATCAGATGTGTTCATCACGACTGTGGCGTTGCCTTTGTCTGCTGGGAGGATGATTATGTTGTTGTCTTTCCTCAAGTTGCTGAGTGCTTTTTGTTCTTCTTTGTGTAAGTTGCTTCTGGGTGGACTGCTGGAGCAGTCAGACACTGAGCTCGTGTTACTCTTGAACAACATTTTAGTTTGACTGAAATAGATCTTTCAGATCTTTTCCTCCCTAGTGAATAGGTTCATGAGCACTCAAATGTATGCTCATCTGGAAGGACCCCCTGGATTTGTTTTTACATAAAAGCAAGCTTTATGCTTTCTAAACCCCTGCCTTTACAAATGTCTACAAGGTTATGAAATGTCCACAGCTTTCTTTTAATAACTAAATAAAACTTCTGGGAGAACCACTGTTTGGCATTAAGATATCAGTATGTTGTTGGGAGATGATGGGGACAGCCTGAACCAAAGGGCCACTGTGATGTAGTGGTTAAGATGATGAATTAGAAGGAGGGAAAGCCAAATTCTAGTCCACTCTCAGCCATGGAATCTCACAGGGTGACTTTCCACTCATCACTCTGCCTCAACTCAACATACCTCGTAGGATGGTTGTTATGAAGAAAAATGTGATGCCACCTTGAGATTCAGTTTAGAAGACAGGATATAAATCTAAAAATCAAGGACTCCTAGGGCAGAACAAATCCAGACTGAATCTATCCAGAACTGCTATTCATCAATAAACATTGAGATAACCTGCTAATATAGTTCCTGGTAATTATTCTAAGAAAATGATGCGTAAAGACTGCGTACATCATCCTTCAAGGTCTTTAGCAGTAAAGAGAATCCAGGATCATTGTCTCTTTCCCCCAGCCATCAACATATTAGAACAATGTTATTGGTTATCCTGGCCAGAGACATTATGCTTTTTCTGCTGCTTATCAGTTTTTATCAGTCTTCAGTTTTACAAAGAAATGTGTTGTAGAAATTCTTTAGAAGAAAAACAGAATTTTAGTGAAATTTTTATGGGTTATCTGTGGTGCAGGTGGCTGAAAGCATTGTAAGATTATCATCATTATGAGCCTCCGTAGCACAGTGGTTAGAGTGCAGTACTGCAAGCTACTTCTGCTGACTGTTGGCTGCATGCAACTTGGCAGTTCAAATCCCACCAGGCTCAAGGTTGACTCAGCCTTCCATCCTTCTGAGGTGGGTAAAATTGGGACCCAAAATTGTTGGGGGCAATATGTTGACTCTGTAAACTGCTTAGAGAGGGCTGTAAAGTACTATGAAGCAGTATATAAGTCTAAGTGCTATTGCTATTGCTATCATGTCTCCTACAATCACTGCTCCAATAGCTTGCCATATCCTTTGGCTTCTCATCCATACACTAAATTCCAAGGGAAAATATCATGAAGAAACCCTCCAATTGGGTTGTGTTCAGTTATGATGTCATTGTTGTTGCTAAATGGGGAATTGTGCCCTTGAGAATCTCTCAGGAGAAATTTAGAAAATAACTAGCATCTATTCAGGTTCTTTGCTTACAAAGTTGGTGCTGGGTTTCAAAGGACTGTCCAGTGTCCAACTAGTTAGAACAGGGGTCCCAACTTGGCAACTTTAAGAGTTGTGGACTTCAACTCCCAGAAAATTCTGGGTGTTGAAGTCCACAAGTCTTAAAGTTTGCCTGAGTTAGAAGATAAAGTTGTATCCATGCAAGCAATACCAAACTAGATCTCAGGTTTTATATTAATTCAGGGGAAATTGATATACAACAATGCTGTACAATATACAAATTGATATATGTTGGGCAGAGCAGCAATACAGAGCAGCAGTGGGGGACTTTATTTGAACCATTTAACATCCAAAATGGTTTATGATTAATATTAAAAAAAATTCTTTTGAAGGTGTGTTTCATATCAGTGCTCCCACTTCATTACTCTTAACATACAAATTATTTGCTCAATAGGCCAAAGCAGCATCTCCAAAGGACTATAAAGTTCTATGCAGAAAATCTTTACATAGAGATATTTCTCTTTAAAAAATTAGCTTACAGCAGCTTACAATTGAATAGAGCCCCAGGAGAGAAGTGCTTGACATGGATGCCTGCCATTTGTTTTATCAATCACTTCTGCATAGCTGTTCTGAGGTTAGTGAAAAACACATTAATGAGTATGATTAGTTTGATGCCTTAAAATAATGAAAAGGGAAAAAAGCACTAGTTTCACTGGAAGTAAAAGCTAAATAGATCCACTTTGGTGTAGTGGTTAAAGTGTTGGTTTAGAAACCAGGAGACTGGCAGTTCTAGTCCTACACTAGGCATGAAAACTGATTGGGTGACTTTGGGCCAGTCATTCTCTTTCAGTCCAGCCGTGTGACAGTGTTGTTGTTTTTGTGGAGAAAACAGGAACAACAAGGTGTATTAGGTATCTGTACCATCTTGAGTTATTTATAAAGTAATAAAGGCATGGGGGGGAACCCAATAAATAAGCAAATATAAAATTAGCATTTAATTGTAGGAATCAAGGAGAGGTATTTAACACTATCATAATCAGTTTGATAGTGACTGAATGATCATGATTCGAATGAATCTAGCCACCTGAGGTGTTTTATGGTTTCCTGTCATTTTTCCTACAGCAGATCTGTAAAAGGAGAGGAGAAAGTTTCAAGAATGACAGTAGACTTCTTCTTCTTCTACATACTGCCTGGGTCATGGTACCACAACAGCTTTGATTAATTTCATTTATTAATTTCATCTATTTCAGCAAAAACTAAGCAGGATTAGATTTAGCTCTTAGATAAAGATGAGATTGCTTGTTTTCTTGCTGATGTTTCATCATCCTAATCAGGTAACATCATCAGTGCTAGTCCTAGTATTTAGACAAGAGACCACCAGGAAATTCCAAAGTGGTAGGTGTGATTAGAATATCCTTCCTTAAAAAAGGCAGCAGTAAACTATTTCCGTATGTTTGCCAAGAGTCAAGCTTGATTTTATCTGTTTTATACAAATGTTGAGGAAGAAGGAAATATAGACTTTAAAATATTACATTGATGATAAAGTTTTTTTTTATTTTTTTTTACCTATTGCATGTTATATTGGAATACATTTCATAAAACTTCAGAGCAATCTGAAAAATAAAATGGATTATTTGGCTATATTTTATATTCTGAAGCTGCAGAGTTGTGGCTTCAAGGCAGTACTTATGTCATCAAATTTGAGGTGGCTTAATGAATTTTCCTCCCTTAATGAATGGATGAGACGATTCAAGAATGCCATTTTCAGACCCTGACTATCTCTGGGTTTTTCTCCCTCTTCATCATGGATGACTGCTTTTTAACCAACTTGTAGGTGACGATTGCACATCTATGCTTGGTCAATTCTGGAAAGAAACTTTTGTCTGATCTGGTGAGACATCTTTTTGTCTTTAAGATTAGGGATGAGCAGTTAGTTAGTTCTTTCTTTGATACAGATTATCCAAATTACAATCCTCTTTTTAAATAGATTAAAGAAAATCTGATTTTTTTTAAAAGGGTGAATGGTACAGTGATTCAACCATCTGTGTGAAGGATCTTTAACAACCTGGGGCTTCAAAATCAGCATTTGACCATTTGAGTATTCCAATCCAGAGCTGGGACTTTATTTTTGCTGGCTGAATCTCATCTCAGACAGCTGAAGATACAGTTTGGTCTGCTCTACCTTAGAAGGGCTATACCAGGGGTCTGCAACCTTAAACACTCAAAGAGCCATTTGGACAGGTTCCCACAGAAAAGAAAACACCGGGAGCCAATAATTTAACAACTGGTGTGACTGGGTGGGTGTGGCCAACTCGATGTCACTCCCTCTCACCCAGTCACCTCCTGCTCTGGAATACTGGCAGTCTCCATCCTGTCATGGCCCTGTTGGAATCTGATTCTGAGGGGGAGGTCAAGCAGCTGACAGGGAGTGAGAGTGTGGCTCCAGTGGCTATGGAAGAAACTGGAGAAGGGCACAGTCCAGCTGGGCAGAGCAGGAGAGAGGTAGAGCAAGGCAGAGGGAATTCAGAGGAAGACCCAGGCCTACCCCATCTTCATCCTAGGGCAGGAACATCCTAGGGAGGAACAGAGAAGGGAACAATGTGAGTTGCGTGGCTTATGGGGGAGGAAAGGGCCCTGATTTCCTTCATTAGCTGCAGCTGGGAAAATAGTGTTTAAAGGGCAAGTTACGCACAGCAAAGTTGCTGGAAGCAAACTGTGAGTTATCTTTGTTTGTCGAGGCTTATCTGGGTTCCTGGCATCTTCCCAACTGTATGTGTTTTATTGGCCTTTCAAGTCTGCAATTCCTTTTCCTGCCCTGTCAAGTTAATTACTGCAGTATGGTTTGTGTGGATTTTTATATGTACTTTATTTTTGGACTGAATTTCCTCCACTTAAAGACTGTTCTTGGGAGAGTTTTTCCTCCATCCGAAGGTAATTGGACATTGGGGGCAAAGTTGGAGGTATTAAAGGGACTTTTCTTACCTATGTGACCGTGTTGCCTTTGTGCCACATTCCGGGTCATCACATATCCACTGCCATCACCCTTACCTTCTCAGGCCAGGTGAGGAGTGATGCGGAGGGGAGGGATGGGGCCAGCCAGTGGTGGGATCAGCTGACAGGGAGCTGCAGCAGAGGGCCAAAAGAGCCTCATGTGGCTCCAGAGCTGCAGGTTGCAGACCCCTGGGCCTTTGAACAGGGCTCATTAGGACACACTTCATTGCTTGAATAGAAAAGAAGGGGGGAAAAGCCTTGTTGATTATTCCATTTAAAAAAAATGTGCAAGAAATTAAAACAGAACTTTCTAGTTCTACTAAAGATGAAGATAGATCCAGCTGCAATACTTCATAAGCAAACTTATCTAATCAATTTCTTAAAAAAATAAAAGATTTAAACAGTGTGTTGCTCTTAATTGCAACATGGTTGATTATTCTCATGCTACGCTACTTAAAATAGCTTTGCTGAGCAGCAGTTATGCAGAGAATGATTTGTTTTATATAGGCATGCAGGCACTGTCAACGCTCTACAAAGTATTTTGACACAATTGATCTCCCTTAATTTCAGTTTGTTAAGGTTTATATTAATAAAGGAGGTGTCAACTGTGCAAAAAAAAAAGAATCTAATTTATAAAACTTCATTTCTATTATTACATACATTCAATAATCCAGAAATCCATCTTTTCTAAAGATACACAGTTTTTGGGGTGGTAGTGACATTATGATTTTAAAAGGGATTAAGATCAGCCCATAAAAAGAAACATGAGAGGGGCTGAATCACCAGTCAACATTATTTCAACAGTATTTAACCTTTTTCCATTTTGTTCTGATGTCCCTTATTCCTGTATTAAATGTGTGGTTTATATTACAATTATATCTATTTTCTATCACAAAGACTGGGGCTACCATAGTGTTAATGTTAAGTGATTCCTAAAGCTAGAGAAATCCTGTTGCCCAGAGCAGGAAACTGCTAGCGTCTGACATTTAAAACGACCTTAAACATAACTCCAAACACAACTGAGTCAACCCCCATTTCTCCCTCTGCCCTGACCAAATCTTTCATTAAGAACATTGTCAGGTTAAGAAAGCAAGAAGGTGAGCCTCTAAACAGGCTAAAGCAAATCTGTTTGAGTTTATAGGAACATGCCAACTTCTTGTATTGCCTGAAACAGAAGTCTCTTTTGTCAGAGTCAGCTAAACAACAACACAAGAAGTCCAGTTTTAAACAGCATATGTGTCTGGAGTAACAGGGGGAAGGGTCTCTTTCCCAGAGAGCAAAGAGACAGCTGATTTTGGAAGAAGGAGAAGGTGGATACAACCCACCCCCAACAATTCATAGAGTAGATCTAATAGTCATGCATATAGTTGGTTTAGTCTGTCAAGATTAATATTGGGCCCAAGAAACCAAAAAGCATTGATCAGGATCCTGATTATTCCGATATTTGGTCAAAAGGTTCTTATGTAGAAATGACAGAAATAAAGTTCAGGCCTTAGCAGGCTTTTGGCCTTGTAGAAAGTTCCATAAGAAACCACAAATCTACGAGTCATACCTTCTAGTGAATCTTTATCCTTTACCAATATATATTTTCCCATGTGAGCATGGTATAGTGCAGGATCTCCAAATTTGGCAACTTTAAGACTTGTGGATTTCAACTCCCAGAATTCCTCATCCAGCCAAACTGGCATGCCATGACTTACTTATAAAGAAATAACAATGAGATTAAAAATAATTAATATAATAATATAAATAAAGGCTATAAAGTGCACATTAGGCACATGCTCAGATTTTATCATGATAAAATCAAAGATGTTGATGAGACTTAGAAAAAATAGCACATTTTTTATTTTACTTTAGAAATTTCATCATCTCACATTTTTGTGGGTTTGGATGTTTAGAATCACAGAACTCATTTAACAATAAAATCTCAGTATTTCCTTAAAGATGTATCCATTATCCACAGCATCTTAAAATGACACATAAATTTAGATGCTTCTTTCAGAAGCTGCACACAGAAATTCTAAAGATGAACTAGCAGAAAGCATTCTAGCATTTCCCAAATATACAGTGAAACAAGAAACATTACATTATCATTATAGCAAGTTGCCAGGAAGTGCAGGGTAAATTATGCAGCTTGATAATTATAAATATTATGAGAATTGAAGGCTTGGAAATATTGCAATTCATCACTGTAAATATTCACCTTAAGTACAGGTTTGAAATTATTTTATCCCCTTTAGATAGTTCCATTCTTGGCTAAATTCCAAAAGTAGCAAATTATTCCCCTTGCTGGTGTGTGGGGAAAAAAAATCACACAATGTTCTGTGCAAAAGAAAGCAATTGTGTAAGCAAAAGTTTGCATATTTTCTGTAAAGGTTATAACTATTTTGTAACTCATTGGTTAATTAGGAAATGTTTACTGATGAATGCTACAAATTTGTGGGCAGCTGGTCAGATTTAATGAAAGGCAGAAGAACATGTGAATAGCATATTTGTAGCTCAGGGTTGAACTGTGGTGTTCTCTGAGCTTGATTTTCTTGAAGTTGTTTCATTACCTAACTAGGTAATGTCTTTAGTGCCAGCAATCTCACTCAGATAAACAAAGATTAATTCCAGGATTATTACAAAAACAAACAATCAAGCAATAAACAATACCCCAATTAAGGAACTACCAATTCAGACAAACAGTAAATCACTGCCTGATCAAGTAACCACCAAGATTATTCCCACTAACACTGACATGGCAAGCCATTGTTATATAAACTGAAAGCAAACATCATTCCCTTCTAGCACTAATGATGTTACCTAGTTGAGCAATAAAATGCTGGCAGGAAAACAACCAAGCTCAGGGAGGATCAAGGACTATACAGAAGTCCATGTTTCCCTATATAATATTTTATCTTTTGGAAGATATTAGGGCTTTATTTTACAGGGACACAGTGGCTCAGTGGCTAAGGCGCTGAGCTTGTCGATCAGAAAAGTCGGCAGTTTTGCGATCGAATCCCTAGCACCATGTAACGGTGAGCTCCGTTACTTGTCCCAACTTCTGCCATCCTAGCAGTTCTAAAGCAAGTAAAAATGCAAGTGGAAAAATAGGGACCACTTTGGTGGGAAGGTAACAGTGTTCTGTGCACCTTTGGTGTTTAGTCATGCCAGCCACATGACCAAGGAGATGTCTTTGGACAGCGCTGGCTCTTCGGCTTTGTAATGGAGATGAACACCACCCTAGAGCGGAAGCACATATGCACATATGAGGGGAAACTTGACCCTTACCTTTAGAGCTGTATTTTATCATTGTTCTCTGTGCATGTGGCTCCCTAGAAATGAAATCTCAGAAGTAAAAAAAAAATGCTATATATGCTCATGGCTTGCCTCTTACTGATTCTGGGCAATGCTGCCATGCATAATGTATATCTGGCCAAGTATGTTTGTGTTATACCTACAGTGGTGCTGAAAAAATTGTGAACATGGCAGTGGACAGTAAGGTTCAAATTCTTTGTAAATAATTTTGTAAGCTTTTCCAGCCTGGAAAGCATATACATTTTTTTAAAGGTCCTATGAAGTCTCTTTTGTTTTAGCCATGGCACACATTTACATACCGGGCTGCAAAGATCAGCCTTCGATATTGAATACACCAAAATTCTGTTCTTTAATTAAGGCAGGACCTCCCACACTCACATCTGATTATTGTCCTATTGATTGAAACATCTGATTGTAATTTTCTGTTCAAATGAACCAATAATCCTAGAGATTCACATACTTTTGCCACAAACAAAATTGTAGCATTGGATCTTTTTCCTCAATTAATAAATGGGCAAGCATAACATTTTTGATTGATTTGTTTAATTGAGTTCTTTATACTTAGTTTGAGGACTTGTGTGGAGGATATGTCACATTTTAGGTCATATTTGGAAGGCTAAATTGTATGATGAACATTTAAGGGAAATAGGTATGTTTAACCTAATGAGATAATATATAACCATCTTCTAATATTTGAAGGGCTCTCACAGGGAAGAGGGCATCAGCTTTATTAAGTAACGGTCTTTCTTAGCTGCTGACAACATCAACAACAGCCACTATTTCTTCAAATGGTTTGGGGTGTTTTGGACTTTAGTGGAACTTCAGCCAAGTGGAACCAGTGTTTTGTGGAAAACACATCCATCACTGGATGTACCCAACTGGCAAAAGGATAAGCATAATAGCAATAAATAACTGCAGAATGCTGAACTGCATGTCTGAGAACAGGGATAAATAATCTACAGGTTGGTTTAGTTCCCCAGTTACTTTATTTGTATCTGATCAAGTAGCTTATTTTATTTATCATATTTAAAAACTACCCATCTCCCTCAGAGGACTCTAGGTGGAGTACAATAAAATCTGAAGCATAAATCAATTTGCAAAATTTTAAAGTCAAGGATTATTAAAATTAAAAGGCAGGGTGAGGGCATCAGGCATCAAACAACCCCTCAGCTGGGTGCTCCTCTATGCCCCAAGCAAGGCTTCAGAGCCATGTTTTTACACATTCCTGAAGGTCAGAAGAGCATTCCACATGGCAAAGGTTGATGGCAGAGAAATGAATAGCAATAGCAATAGCAATTAGACTTATATACCATTTTACAGTGCTTTACAAGCTTTACAAGCAGGTTTACATAGTTAGCATATTGCCCCCAACAATTTTGGGTCCTCATTTTACCCACCTCAGAAGGATGAGTCAACCTTGAACCTGATGAGATTTGAACTGCCAAATTGTAGGCAGCAGAAGTAGCCTGCAGTACTGCACTCTAACCACTACGCCACCAAGGCTCATGTTCTCTTCCTGCCCACGCCCATTGGAGTTCTTTGGCTGACTGGGATATCTTCCCTGTCTGACCAGATTGGCTGGGCTGATGTAATGGGATGAAGATGGTTGCATTGGTTACCTGGCCGCATGATATGTAGGCTTTAAAAGTCATAACCATCCCATTGAGTTGGACCCAGAACCAGACCAGTAACCAAGGCAGTTTTTGCAGCAGAGGGGTTACATGCATTCAGATGCACAAGGAACTTGTGTATATGAAATGCTTTAGAAATGAAATTACCCAAGTAACAGATATCCAGATGTCAAGATGTCAGGACATTGTACATGTTTTATCATTACTATGCTTCATTTTTTTGTTTAATTTTTTTTTAATAAGAATGGCTAGATAGACATGCAATTTTCATTTGAAGCCTATGATTTAGATCCTTAGAATCTTTGACATAAGTTAATAAGCTGGTTTTCCTGTGTTGGAAATAACTTTTCTGAAGAGAGGAAGGAAGGAAGGAAGGAAGGAAGGAGGAAGGAAGGAAGGAAGGAAAGGAAGGAAGGAAGGAAGGAAGGAAGGAAGGAAGGAAGGAAGGAAGGAATCAAATTAGACAGGAGCATCTTCTGAATGGGAAGTTTTGAATGGAAGGGGTGAGAATATCTCATTCCATAGTTCTTAAATCCAGTTTCCTAATGGCAGGAAGGAAGGAATCAAATTAGACAGGAGCATCTTCTGCATGGGAAGTTTTGAATGGAAGGGGGTGAGAATATCTCATTCCATAGTTCTTAAATCCAGTTTCCTAATGGCAGTACAGAGTAGAGAAAAATACTGTAGGGATCAAATATAAGTTGGAGCTGAATCTGTATAGAGGACAAATTCATTGGATTATAGCATCTATAGGAATGCAATCAATTTTCAAAATATGTAGATGAACCCACATCCAGTTACATGCCAAACACATACTTCTTGCAGTTTTTGGTTACCACTACACTCCATGAAAACAGATATTAATGCATTCTAAAAGAGAAGTAATAGAATTTTAGTTGTCACTAGGCAAGCTGGTATACCTCTACATGATATACTGCTTCAAGTCGCATAAAGACTTTCATAGTGGAACTGCCCCACTCAAAATTGGTGCTTCCATGAAGGAAGGAAGCATCTTACACAGGCATATATTTACACACGCTCGATCTGGTTTTTATCTCAGAACAATGGTGCCGTGATCGAAACTGGGGAATAGTCATCCAGCCCTTGTCATAGTCAGATCATTCTCTTGTAAGATTGGACTTCCTGACGACCAGTC
>CM019148.1:140279843-140300784 GCA_009733165.1 Naja naja
CCCACCATCCAAATTTTTACTAGCCCCATTCAAAAAATGTTTATTGCTGCCACCAAAATAAATATTGCATTATACACATTCCATAGGATGATAGCCCATTCTGGAGGTGGTTAGTAGATTAGGGAAGATCCCATCATCACCTTGTTTACATATTGGTCCTTTTTTATCCATTGTTGTTAATTCTAACATTTTAACACTTAATGCTCAATGTTTTAATGCTTTTAACCTTCTAATTATTTTATATTGTTATTTTATGATGTTGTAGCAACCCAGAGTTGGTTGATAGTACTATTTATTTTTATTAATAAATAAATAGCTAGTTTCTTTAGTATATTCATGGAGTTAAGACTGCTGCAGTAGTTAGAAATAGAAATAATCTAGAAAGAGCTTTACTGAAGTATTTAGTATCAATCCAGATCAGAACACTGTGGAAGAATTCAGATCACACCCCAGAGGGAGCCATTCTGGTAGCATTTTTATAGTCCATACCAAGAAATGGGACCAAGGAAATTGTCTCTAGGTACCCTTCCTATATGAAGAATTCTGGAAACATGTCTATCCCCCCCTGCCTGTCCATGCTCAAAGAGCTCTGAACATGATTTGCCCTTTCCTAGGCCTTGGGTTAGACTCCCATATATTTGATTGTCTTTCAATGGTTGTTTCTTTTGAGGGTTTTGATTCTCAGTTGTATTGTATGATTGTTTTTATGCAGAAACACTTGTTGCTTGGGTAATTTCATACGTTTATAAATTTAACAAATAAATACCTGAAAGGTTTCAGATACATTTGGATCTTACAGGATGAGTGATTATCTTGTAAAAATGTCAACTCTGTCACAAACAAACAAATAAATTTAAAATACATAAAAATCAGAGAATGGTCAGATACAATAGCTTACGTTTCTCTGCTTATCTGTTTCCATTTGTTGTATTATTAAAAATACATATAAACATTTTTGTTGAGCATTTTAAATTTCAAAAGTTTCTGAATTTTTATCAACCTTGATAAAGATTAATGTTAAGTTTGCATAGAGAGGCAGACACGGAGTGCTTCAGCTCTTAAGTTTTATTGTGACTTCAGCTCAGAACGGACCTGATTTGGCTTAGCGAGGCAGCTTTATATAGCGGCTGCCTCGGCTGACAGCCAATTAGAGTGCAGGGTTTTCCCTTTTAAACCAATGAATTCAAACACTTTACAAGAACAACCAATCAATTCAAACTCTGCATACATAACACCCCTCCCCACTAGGTTTGGTCCATACTCAAACCCCATCTATCTAATATACTCTTGCAAATAGGTGGGGTTCTTTCGGTATGCGTTGAGATCTCACGTGGTTCAGGTGTTTTAGGGTTCTCACATTGTGAGGGAGGAAATGTGTTTGTTAACATCTCCTCACTTGGACTTCTAGTGTTGCTATAACCTCTTTGGTTACTACAACCTGGTCTCTCCTCCCAATCCATCTCCAACCCAATGTCAGCACCTAAGTCTGGTAGTGATGTGCAATCTTCCACTTGTGAAAATTGTTGTTGGCACTGTGACAGGTTTTGGGAAGGTTCCTGTCGATTAGCTCGTTACACATGGGGTTGATTCTTGCTTGCTGATTACCTTCATGATCCTCCCTTCCCCTAGGAGGCAACAGGTGTGGGAACCAGGAAGGAGCCATGGTGATGTTCCTGAGGTAGTCTAGAGAGTAACTGATCAATATGCTTGCTCCAGAGGACACCATCCTCAGTTTGAACCCTGTAAGACCTGGGGCCTGTAATTTGGGTTATCTCTGAAGGAATCCAAAGGTTCACCCACAAGGTTTTGCATAGACAGGATCACCCACAGTGAACGTGCAGAGTTTTGCTAGTGGAATCTAATGGTGTGTTGGGGTGTAAGTGGGATGAAGGCGGTCAAGGGGAGATCTGAGTTTCCTACCCATCAACAATTGGCTGGGGTTGTTAGTTGAAGGGTTGGGAGTGATATGCTGGACACTGAGTAGTTTTTCAACTTTATCAGTGATGTCCCTGGACCCAATTGCTGGAGTTTCTCTTTGGTAAATCGTACCATCGTTCAGCCCGGCTGTTAGCCGAAGGATGCCCAAGGGCTGTAAGGGCATGTCTGATACCCTGCTGTGCTAAATATGATTCAAAAAGGTTGGATGTAAATTGAGGACCATTGTCAGAAACAAGTAAATCAGGCAACCCATGAGTTACAAAAGTTTCTTAAGTTGTTTGATGACAGCGCCAGCTGTTGTGGATGCCATAGGGATAACCTCTAGCCATTTGGAGTATGCATCTACTATAATAAGGAAAATGTGCCCTCTGGTAGGGCCAGCAAAATCAATGTGAATCCTGGACCATGGGCCCCTAGGACATTTCCATTCCTGTTTGGGGGCAAGAGTTGGGCAGGCCTGACTTCCTGACAGTTGGGACAGGATGCAACCCAGTTTTCAACCAATTTGTCAATACCTGGCCACCATCCATAACTCCTGGCCAATCCCTTCATTCTGACAATTCCGGATGACCCTCATGTAACATTTCCAAAACCTCTCTTTGCAGTTTTGCAGGAATAACCACCCTGTTACCCCACAAAATACATCATCTTAATACAGATAACTCAGTTTGTTTGGACTTAAAAGGTTGGGAACCTTGAGGCAGATCTTGAAGTGGCCAACCTTTCTTAATCCAGCCTATAACAGGAGCCAATAAAGTGTCTTTGGCAGTCTCTCTGGCAATCTCAGCAGGTAGAATTGTGTCTCTTAATGAGGCACGATACTTGTCACGAATGGGCTCTTATCAGCTTTCTAAGTCGGGCCAGTCCATTAGCTTCACGTCTGCAGCTCCTGCAGACCTTCACCATCTTGAAAACCGCCCGGAGTATAAGAAAGACCGCCCTCTTCCGCTGCTCGAAATGGCGGCCAGATCGTTTTCCTCCAGATACATTTGGAAACGATCTGCATACAACTCCCAATCTTCTGCCATCGGATCGAATGGGGCTGGGGAGGTGTTCAGCGCAGCCATCTCACTCTTCTTCTGTTTCGCATCACCTTCTCTTCAGGGGAATCCACCTTCGTCACCAGTGTTAAGTTTGCATAGAGAGGCAGACACGAGTGCTTCAGCTCTTAAGTTTTATTGTGGCTTCAGCTTAGAACGGGATTGGCTTAGCTGAGGCAGATTTGGCTTAGCTGAGGCAGCTATATATAGCCGGCTGCCTCGGCTTACAGCCAATCAGAGTGCAGGGTTTTCCGCACTTTTAAACCAATGAATTCAAACACTTTACAAGAACAACCAATCAATTCAAACTCTGCATACATAACAATTAAGATTGTGTTTTTATTAAAAGAAAAAAGAGGAAAAGGTTCATTTGACATGGCTGTCTAAGACCAAGTAAATTCTGCTTCAGGTGTCAGATCTCAAGACTAAAGTACTGGCAAGAGTTATAAAAGTCAAATAACTATAAGTCATTTTTTATTTTTGTTTTTACTGCTTTAGTACACAGAAAAGAAGAAATAAAAGATAAAAAAGAAAAATAAAGAAAAATTAAAAATAAAGCACACATGCTGTGTATATGCACATGTGTTTATGTGTTTGTATACTGTGTATATAAAACCTTGAAGCATGTTCACATGTTTAAACCAGGGGTGGGATTCTACCAGTTCTGTCCACTTCTGTAGAACCGGTTGCTATGAAAAGCAGCAAACAGAGAGCATACATAGAACCAGTTCTATGTCTGCTGCTGTTTTGACCCACCCGCCTGCCCAGGCTCTTACTTGACCTTTATTTCCTGCATTTTCAACCACAGCTGCTTTGTGCGACACAGCTGTGGTTGAAAAAGCAGGAAAAAAGTGCTTTCAACTGCTGCGCACCCGCCGCAGCGTTGCTCAGCTGTCCAGGCAGCTCAGCAGGTCGTAAATTGCACTTGCGTGACTCGCGTGACTGGGGTGCGCGCGTGACGCAGAGCGACAGATCCCATCCCTGGTTTGAACCGTATTTACCATCAACCTTAAGGTCAGTACATACCTATCTGAATCTTAAGATTTTCTAATAAAGCCCTCCTCAAGTTCACCCTATCAAATAAGATGAGATGGCTCTTTAAAAAGGAGAATCATTATGGGTTGATTCTATAAATTTGATTTATAAATAAACAAAATAATTCAAACCAAAATGGAACAATAGTGAGATATGTAAACTTTCCATTAATATATATTTTTCTCATGATGAAATAACAATCAGCCCTTTTTAAATTCTTGGAGGTGTCCAATTCCTCTCTTAACCAATTAATAAGGGATATTTCAACTGTTCTAAAATACTTTCAAATAACTCATATTAATCTTATCAACACTTTATAATTGTCTATTAAAAATATAGAAACATTCAAACTACATGTGGTAGGCAATTCAGGAGACTTGGAGAGCACTGGTCAATTATATCCTTTCTACAGCATGTCAGTTGGTGTTTTTGAAGTCTGAAACCAGACTGAATTATTCATAATAATGGCCAAATTACAAAGTGTCATCTACATATCTAAGCCAGAGTTTGGGTTTGTATTCGGATTTGTCTAGAGCATTGGTTTCAAAATGTTCCATGTATAGGTTAGCGATGACGGGTGAGAGGGGTGATCCCATAGGTGCTCCTTCTATCTGTTTATATCTTTGTCCATTGTGGATGAAGTATGTGTTGGAAAGGCAATGGTTGGTCAGATCTAGGATGTGCTTAGGGGGGTTGTATTTGTTTTGGATAGCTGTCAAGGCTTCTTTAATAGGTACTTGGGTGAAGAGGGATATGACATCTAAGCTCACAAGTAGGTCACTGGGTTGTAGGTTTTGTTTCTTTATTGTTTCTATGAAGTGGAAAGAGTTTTGTACGTGTGAGGTGATGGATTCTGTGTAGGGCTAGAGTTGTTTGGCGAGAAATTTGGCAATGTTTTGTAGAGGTGAGCCTATGGAGCTGACTATGGGTCTGAGTGGTGTCCCTTCTTTGTGTATCTTGGGGAGGCCATAGAGCTTAGGGCATCTAGATGATTTTTCTCTGGGAATGATTCTTTGTTGGATCTCTTCACTGATGGGCGAGGCTTTTATTTTGGATTTGGTAGTTTTCTCCAGGTAGGTGGTGGGATCTGTGTTTAGAGGTTTGTAAGTGGGGTCTTGGAGTAGGTTGGATAGTTTGGATTGGTAATCAGATGTGTTCATCACGACTGTGGCGTTGCCTTTGTCTGCTGGGAGGATGATTATGTTGTTGTCTTTCCTCAAGTTGCTGAGTGCTTTTTGTTCTTCTTTGTGTAAGTTGCTTCTGGGTGGACTGCTGGAGCAGTCAGACACTGAGCTCGTGTTACTCTTGAACAACATTTTAGTTTGACTGAAATAGATCTTTCAGATCTTTTTCCTCCCTAGTGAATAGGTTCATGAGCACTCAAATGTATGCTCATCTGGAAGGACCCCCTGGATTTGTTTTTACATAAAAGCAAGCTTTATGCTTTCTAAACCCCTGCCTTTACAAATGTCTACAAGGTTATGAAAGGTCCACAGCTTTCTTTTAATAACTAAATAAAACTTCTGGGAGAACCACTGTTTGGCATTAAGATATCAGTATGTTGTTGGGAGATGATGGGGACAGCCTGAACCAAAGGGCCACTGTGATGTAGTGGTTAAGATGATGAATTAGGAGGAGGGAAAGCCAAATTCTAGTCCACTCTCAGCCATGGAATCTCACAGGGTGACTTTCCACTCATCACTCTGCCTCAACTCAACATACCTCGTAGGATGGTTGTTATGAAGAAAAATGTGATGCCACCTTGAGATTCAGTTTAGAAGACAGGATATAAATCTAAAAATCAAGGACTCCTAGGGCAGAATAAATCCAGACTGAATCTATCCAGAACTGCTATTCATCAATAAACATTGAGATAACCTGCTAATATAGTTCCTGGTAATTATTCTAAGAAAATGATGCGTAAAGACTGCGTACATCATCCTTCAAGGTCTTTAGCAGTAAAGAGAATCCAGGATCATTGTCTCTTTCCCCCAGCCATCAACATATTAGAACAATGTTATTGGTTATCCTGGCCAGAGACATTATGCTTTTTCTGCTGCTTATCAGTTTTTATCAGTCTTCAGTTTTACAAAGAAATGTGTTGTAGAAATTCTTTAGAAGAAAAACAGAATTTTAGTGAAATTTTTATGGGTTATCTGTGGTGCAGGTGGCTGAAAGCATTGTAAGATTATCATCATTATGAGCCTCCGTAGCACAGTGGTTAGAGTGCAGTACTGCAAGCTACTTCTGCTGACTGTTGGCTGCATGCAACTTGGCAGTTCAAATCCCACCAGGCTCAAGGTTGACTCAGCCTTCCATCCTTCTGAGGTGGGTAAAATTGGGACCCAAAATTGTTGGGGGCAATATGTTGACTCTGTAAACTGCTTAGAGAGGGCTGTAAAGTACTATGAAGCAGTATATAAGTCTAAGTGCTATTGCTATTGCTATCATGTCTCCTACAATCACTGCTCCAATAGCTTGCCATATCCTTTGGCTTCTCATCCATACACTAAATTCCAAGGAAAATATCATGAAGAAACCCTCCAATTGGGTTGTGTTCAGTTATGATGTCATTGTTGTTGCTAAATGGGGAATTGTGCCCTTGAGAATCTCTCAGGAGAAATTTAGAAAATAACTAGCATCTATTCAGTTTCCTTGCTTACAAAGTTGGTGCTGGGTTTCAAAGGACTGTCCGGTGTCCAACTAGTTAGAACAGGGGTCCCCAAACTTGGCAACTTTAAGAGTTGTGGACTTCAACTCCCAGAAAATTCTGGGTGTTGAAGTCCACAAGTCTTAAAGTTTGCCTGAGTTAGAAGATAAAGTTATATCCATGCAAGCAATACCAAACTAGATCTCAGGTTTTATATTAATTCAGGGGAAATTGATATACAACAATGCTGTACAATATACAAATTGATATATGTTGGGCAGAGCAGCAATACAGAGCAGCAGTGGGGGACTTTATTTGAACCATTTAACATCCAAAATGGTTTATGATTAATATAAGAAAAAAAATTCTTTTGAAGGTGTGTTTCATATCAGTGCTCCCACTTCATTACTCTTAACATACAAATTATTTGCTCAATAGGCCAAAGCAGCATCTCCAAAGGACTATAAAGTTCTATGCAGAAAATCTTTACATAGAGATATTTCTCTTTAAAAAATTAACTTACAGCAGCTTACAATTGAATAGTGCCCCAGGAGAGAAGTGCTTGACATGGATGCCTGCCATTTGTTTTATCAATCACTTCTGCATAGCTGTTCTGAGGTTAGTGAAAAACACATTAATGAGTATGATTAGTTTGATGCCTTAAAATAATGAAAAGGGAAAAAAGCACTAGTTTCACTGGAAGTAAAAGCTAAATAGATCCACTTTGGTGTAGTGGTTAAAGTGTTGGTTTAGAAACCAGGAGACTGGCAGTTCTAGTCCTACACTAGGCATGAAAACTGATTGGGTGACTTTGGGCCAGTCATTCTCTTTCAGTCCAGCCCGTGTGACAGTGTTGTTGTTTTTGTGGAGAAAACAGGAACAACAAGGTGTATTAGGTATCTGTACCATCTTGAGTTATTTATAAAGTAATAAAGGCATGGGGGGAACCCAATAAATAAGCAAATATAAAATTAGCATTTAATTGTAGGAATCAAGGAGAGGTATTTAACACTATCATAATCAGTTTGATAGTGACTGAATGATCATGATTCGAATGAATCTAGCCACCTGAGGTGTTTTATGATTTCCTGTCATTTTCCTACAGCAGATCTGTAAAAGGAGAGGAGAAAGTTTCAAGGATGACAGTAGACTTCTTCTTCTTCTACATACTGCCTGGGTCATGGTACCACAACAGCTTTGATTAATTTCATTTATTAATTTCATCTATTTCAGCAAAAACTAAGCAGGATTAGATTTAGCTCTTAGATAAGGATGAGATTGCTTGTTTTCTTGCTGATGTTTCATCATCCTAATCAGGTAACATCATCAGTGCTAGTCCTAGTATTTAGACAAGAGACCACCAGGAAATTCCAAAGTGGTAGGTGTGATTAGAATATCCTTCCTTTAAAAAGGCAGCAGTAAACTATTTCCATATGTTTGCCAAGAGTCAAGCTTGATTTTATCTGTTTTATACAAATGTTGAGGAAGAAGGAAATATAGACTTTAAAATATTACATTGATGATAAAGTTTTTTTAATTTTTTTTACCTATTGCATGTTATATTGGAATACATTTCATAAAACTTCAGGAGCAATCTGAAAAATAAAATGGATTATTTGGCTATATTTTATATTCTGAAGCTGCAGAGTTGTGGCTTCAAGGCAGTACTTATGTCATCAAATTTGAGGTGGCTTAATGAATTTTCCTCCCTTAATGAATGGACCTGGCTTGTATCACCAAGACCTGGTTGTGCCCGGAGGGTGGTGTCCCTCTGGTTGAATTATGCCCTCCAGGTTTTCGGGTTGTGCACTGGCCATGGGCCCAGGGAAGGGGTGGGGTGGCTGTGGTTATTAGGGAGACCTTGCTTCCAAGGGAGGCCACTATCCCAGAGATAGGTGGAAGTGAGACCCTTCTCCTGAAGTGGGGGCCTAACGGTCAGGTGGGCTTGCTGCTCACATACCTTTCTCCCAGCTGTGTGACAGCTGCCCTGCCGGGACTTCTTGACGCCCTCTCGGGAGTGGCGGTGGAGCTCCCAGGCCTTATAGTCCTGGGGACTTTAACCTGCCTTCCCTGGGGATGCCGGGATTGGCCCGGAATTCATGTCTTCTATGGAAGCCATGGGCCTGACCCATTAATTCATGGCCCCACTCACGAGGGGGGAACACTCTAGACCTAGTTTTGTCTCTGAGTGGTGGCGTAGTGACAGAGGGCAACCTGTTCATACTGCTCTGCCCGCTCCATGGTCTGATCACTATCTCCTGCGGCTGGTTTTCCAAAAGGCCACCCCCACTGCTGGGACAGGGAGCCTCTTAGATGGTTCCGCCCAGGCCTTTATGGACCCTGAGCGGTTCCAGGCGGAACTGGGGCCTTTTCCCTCTTCCCTTACTCACAGCTCTGTTGAGGATCTGACGGCCGCTGGCAGCGGGTCGCCGAGGCCCTTGACAGGGTTGTCCCATGCGTCCCCTCACACGCCGGATCTCGGATGGCTCCCTGGTATACAGAGGAGCTCCGGGAGATGAAGCGCGTCGAGGGGCTTAGAGAGCAGGTGGAGGGCCACCCGCCTCAGTTCGACCGAACCCAGTTAAGAGCCCATATTAGGACTTACCTGGGAGCTATGAGGATGGCGAGAAGGTCTTATCTCTCCGCCCTCATAGCGTCCCAGATAACCGCCCAGCCGCCCTGTTCCGGTTACGCCTGCTCTCCTTTGTTCTGGGGAGGGGCGGATCCGCGGGGAAGGGCTGAGAATTTGGTCAATATCTGTCGGATAAGATCACTCGAATTGAGCGGGTTGTCCACTGATTTGCAGTGGTCTGAGGAGCGGGATACAGGTAGTCTGGCAAGTATGTTCTGGGATGAGTTCGATCCTGTTTCCAAGTATGAAGTGGACGGATTATGCGCCTGAGTTCCACCACATGTTTGTTGGACCCGTGCCCTTCCTGGCTGTCTTATGCTGCCAGGGAGGTCACCTGCGTTGGATCCGGGCAGTGGTCAATGCCGCTAAGGGAGGGTGTTTTCCCCTCCGCCCTGAAAGAGGCGGTGGTGAGACCCCTCCTGAAGAAGCCTGCCCTGGACCTGACTGTGTTAGATAACTTCGTCCAGTCTCCAACCTTCGCTTTTGGCAAAGGTTGTTGAGAGTGTGGTGGCCAGACAATTTCGCTTTTCCTGGATGAAACGGACTACCTAGATCCGTGCCAATCGGGCTTCCGGCCTGGTTTCAGCACGGAGACGGCATTGGTCGCACTGATGGATGATCTCTGGAGGGGCGGGACAGGGTTTTTCCTCTGTCCTGGTCCTGTTAGACCTCTCAGCGGCTTTCGATACCATCGACCATGGTATCCTTTTGACGCCTGGCGGGGTTGGGGGGGGGCACTGTTTTTCGGTGGCTCTCCTCCTCCGTGTCGCAATCGGTGTAGGGGGGCAGAGATCAGCCCCGAGGGCACTCACTTGTGGGGTCCCTCAGGGGCCTCTCTCCTTTTATTTAATATCTACATGAAACCGCTGGGTGAGATCATTCGTGGTTTTAGTGAGGTATCATCAATATGCTGATGATACACAGTTATATTCACCCCAGGCCACATCAGTGATGCCCTCTCCGCTGATGACTCGCTGTCTGGATGCGGTACGGATCTGGATGGACGGAAATATGCTTCGACTCAACCCGCCAAGACTGAGTGGCTGTACATACCGCATCGGTCCAGTTTGGAATGTCCATCGTTGACCATAGGGGAGTGGTGCTGCCCCCTGTGGATAGGGCTAGGAATCTGGGGGTCCTCCTGGATGCACGGCTCTGGTTGGAGGAGCAGGTGGGAGCCGCCACCAGGGGGGCTTTTGCCCAGATCCGGCTGGTTCGCCAGCCAGCCCGCTTCTGGACCCGCGATGCCCTGCGTATGTTCACTCATGCCCTTGTTACTTCGCGACTCGACTACTGTAACGCTCTCTATCTAGGACTGCCCTTGCACACCATCCGGAGATTGCAGCTGGTGCAAAATGGCGGCGGGTGGTGATGGGAGTTTCCCGGTTCTCCCATGTTGCCCCCCTCCTGCGTGGCCTGCATTGGTTGCCGGTTGTGCTCCGAGTGAGGTTCAAGGTTCTAACTTTAACATACAAAGTCCTTCACAACATGGGTCCCTATTATTTAAGGGAGCGACTGCTGCCGACATATCGAACACTAACCGCTCTGTACGATCTCACAGACAGGGGCTCCTTGGGTCCTGTCAGCCGGACAGTGCCGCTGGCGGTCCCTCGATGACGGGCCTACTCTGTTGCGGCCCCGACCTCTGGAATCAACTTCCCTGGAGTCTCCGCCGGTCCCTGACCTCCGCACTTTCCGTCGCGACCTGAAGACCTGGTTGTTTAACCAATCCGGGCTGTGACCCTGGGGTGGGGTGGTTTTTTAGAGTTTTAATGCTGTCATTTTAGTGTTAATTCGGTTTGATTGTTTAATTTGGTTTTATCTAATTTATTGTTGTGTGATTTTATTTTGTAAGCTGAGTCCTTTTGGAGAGAGTGCATATAAGTCGAATTAATAAATAAATAAATAATAAATGAGATGATTCAAGAATGCCATTTTCAGACCCTGACTATCTCTGGGTTTTTCTCCCTCTTCATCATGGATGACTGCTTTTTAACCAACTTGTAGGTGACGATTGCACATCTATGCTTGGTCAATTCTGGAAAGAAACTTTTGTCTGATCTGGTGAGACATCTTTTTGTCTTTAAGATTAGGGATGAGCAGTTAGTTAGTTCTTTCTTTGATACAGATTATCCAAATTACAATCCTCTTTTTAAATAGATTAAAGAAAACCTGATTTTTTTTAAAAAAGGGTGAATGGTACAGTGATTCAACCATCTGTGTGAAGGATCTTTAACAACTTGGGGCTTCAAAATCAGCATTTCACCATTTGAGTATTCCAATCCAGAGCTGGGACTTTATTTTTGCTGGCTGAATCTCATCTCAGACAGCTGAAGATACAGTTTGGTCTGCTCTACCTTAGAAGGGCTATACCAGGGGTCTGCAACCTTAAACACTCAAAGAGCCATTTGGACAGGTTCCCACAGAAAAGAAAACACCTGGAGCCAATAATTTAACAACTGGTGTGACTGGGTGGGTGTGGCCAACTCGATGTCACTCCCTCTCACCCAGTCACCTCCTGCTCTGGAATATGAAGCGAGTCTCCATCCTGTCATGGCCCTGTTGGAATCTGATTCTGAGGGGGAGGTCAAGCAGCTGACAGGGAGTGAGAGTGTGGCTCCAGTGGCTGTGGAAGAAACTGGAGAAGGGCACAGTCCAGCTGGGCAGAGCAGGAGAGAGGTAGAGCAAGGCAGAGGGAATTCAGAGGAAGACCCAGGCCTACCCCATCTTCATCCTAGGGCACGCAGGGAGGAACAGAGAAGGGAACAATGTGAGTTGCGTGGCTTATGGGGGAGGAAAGGGCCCTGATTTCCTTCATTAGCTGCAGCTGGGAAAATAGTGTTTAAAGGGCAAGTTACGCACAGCAAAGTTGCTGGAAGCAAACTGTGGGTTATCTTTGTTTGTCGAGGCTTATCTGGGTTCCTGGCGTCTTCCCAACTGTATGTGTTTTATTGGCCTTTCAAGTCTGCAATTCCTTTTCCTGCCCTGTCAAGTTAATTACTGCAGTATGGTTTGTGTGGATTTTTATATGTACTTTATTTTTGGACTGAATTTCCTCCACTTAAAGACTGTTCTTGGGAGAGTTTTTCCTCCATCCGACATTGGGGGCAAAGTTGGAGGTATTAAAGGGACTTTTCTTACCTATGTGACCGTGTTGCCTTTGTGCCACGTCCCGGGTCATCACATATCCACTGCCATCACCTTTACCTTCTAAGGCCAGGTGAGGAGTGATGCGGAGGGGAGGGATGGGGCCAGCCAGTGGTGGGATCAGCTGACAGGGAGCTGCAGCAGAGGGCCAAAAGAGCCTCATGTGGCTCCAGAGCTGCAGGTTGCAGACCCCTGGGCCTTTGAACAGGGCTCATTAGGACACACTTCATTGCTTGAATAGAAAAGAAGGGGAAAAGCCTTGTTGATTATTCCATTTAAAAAAAATGTGCAAGAAATTAAAACAGAACTTTCTAGTTCTACTAAAGATGAAGATAGATCCAGCTGCAATACTTCATAAGCAAACTTATCTAATCAATTTCTTAAAAAAATAAAAGATTTAAACAGTGTGTTGCTCTTAATTGCAACATGGTTGATTATTCTCATGCTACGCTACTTAAAATAGCTTTGCTGAGCAGCAGTTATGCAGAGAATGATTTGTTTTATATAGGCATGCAGGCACTGTCAACGCTCTACAAAGTATTTTGACACAATTGATCTCCCCTTAATTTCAGTTTGTTAAGGTTTTATATTAATAAAGGAGGTGTCAACTGTGCAAAAAAAAAGAATCTAATTTATAAGACTTCATTTCTATTATTACATACATTCAATAATCCAGAAATCCATCTTTTCTAAAGATACACAGTTTTTGGGGTGGTAGTGACATTATGATTTTAAAAGGGATTAAGATCAGCCCATAAAAAGAAACATGAGAGGGGCTGAATCACCAGTCAACATTATTTCAACAGTATTTAACCTTTTTCCATTTTGTTCTGATGTCCCTTATTCCTGTATTAAATGTGTGTTTTATATTACAATTATATCTATTTTCTATCACAAAGACTGGGGCTACCATAGTGTTAATGTTAAGTGACTCCTAAAGCTAGAGAAATCCTGTTGCCCAGAGCAGGAAACTGCTAGCGTCTGACATTTAAGACGACCTTAAACATAACTCCAAACACAACTGAGTCAACCCCCATTTCTCCCTCTGCCCTGACCAAATCTTTCATTAAGAACATTGTCAGGTTAAGAAAGCAAGAAGGTGAGCCTCTAAACAGGCTAAAGCAAATCTGTTTGAGTTTATAGGAACATGCCAACTTCTTGTATTGCCTGAAACAGAAGTCTCTTTTGTCAGAGTCAGCTAAACAACAACACAAGAAGTCCAGTTTTAAACAGCATATGTGTCTGGAGTAACAGGGGGAAGGGTCTCTTTCCCAGAGAGCAAAGAGACAGCTGATTTTGGAAGAAGGAGAAGGTGGATACAACCCACCCCCAACAATTCATAGAGTAGATCTAATAGTCATGCATATAGTTGCTTTAGTCTGTCAAGATTAATATCGGGCCCAAGAAACCAAAAGCATTGATCAGGATCCTGATTATTCCGATATTTGGTCAAAAGGTTCTTATGTAGAAATGACAGAAATAAAGTTCAGGCCTTAGCAGGCTTTTGGCCTTGTAGAAAGTTCCATAAGAAACCACAAATCTACGAATCATACCTTCTAGTGAATCTTTATCCTTTACCAATATATATTTTCCCATGTGAGCATGGTATAGTGCAGGGATCTCCAAATTTGGCAACTTTAAGACTTGTGGATTTCAACTCCCAGAATTCCTCATCCAGCCAAACTGGCATGCCATGACTTACTTATAAAGAAATAACAATGAGATTAAAAATAATTAATATAATAATATAAATAAAGGCTATAAAGTGCACATTAGGCACATGCTCAGATTTTATCATGATAAAATCAAAGATGTTGATGAGACTTAGAAAAAATAGCACATTTTTTATTATCTTACTTTAGAAATTTCATCATCTCACATTTTTGTGGGTTTGGATGTTTAGAATCACAGAACTCATTTAACAATAAAATCTCAGTATTTCCTTAAAGATGTATCCATTATCCACAGCATCTTAAAATGACACATAAATTTAGATGCTTCTTTCAGAAGCTGCACACAGAAATTCTAAAGATGAACTAGCAGAAAGCATTCTAGCATTTCCCAAATATACAGTGAAACAAGAAACATTACATTATCATTATAGCAAGTTGCCAGGAAGTGCAGGGTAAATTATGCAGCTTGATAATTATAAATATTATGAGAATTGAAGGCTTGGAAATATTGCAATTCATCACTGTAAATATTCACCTTAAGTACAGGTTTGAAATTATTTTATCCCCTTTAGATAGTTCCATTCTTGGCTAAATTCCAAAAGTAGCAAATTATTCCCCTTGCTGGTGTGTGGGAAAAAAATCACACAATGTTCTGTGCAAAAGAAAGCAATTGTGTAAGCAAAAGTTTGCATATTTTCTGTAAAGGTTATAACTATTTTGTAACTCATTGGTTAATTAGGAAATGTTTACTGATGAATGCTACAAATTTGTGGGCAGCTGGTCAGATTTAATGAAAGGCAGAAGAACATGTGAATAGCATATTTGTAGCTCAGGGTTGAACTGTGGTGTTCTCTGAGCTTGATTTTCTTGAAGTTGTTTCATTACCTAACTAGGTAATGTCTTTAGTGCCAGCAATCTCACTCAGATAAACAAAGATTAATTCCAGGATTATTACAAAAACAAACAATCAAGCAATAAACAATACCCCAATTAAGGAACTACCAATTCAGACAAACAGTAAATCACTGCCTGATCAAGTAACCACCAAGATTATTCCACTAACACTGACATGGCAAGCCATTGTTATATAAACTGAAAGCAAACATCATTCCCTTCTAGCACTAATGATGTTACCTAGTTGAGCAATAAAATGCTGGCAGGAAAACAACCAAGCTCAGGGAGGATCAAGGACTATACAGAAGTCCATGTTTCCCTATATAATATTTTATCTTTTGGAAGATATTAGGGCTTTATTTTACAGGGACACAGTGGCTCAGTGGCTAAGGCGCTGAGCTTGTCGATCAGAAAAGTCGGCAGTTTTGCGATTCGAATCCCTAGCACCGTGTAACGGAGTGAGCTCCCGTTACTTGTCCCAACTTCTGCCATCCTAGCAGTTCTAAAGCAAGTAAAAATGCAAGTGGAAAAATAGGGACCACTTTGGTGGGAAGGTAACAGTGTTCTGTGCACCTTTGGTGCTTAGTCATGCCAGCCACATGACCAAGGAGATGTCTTTGGACAGCGCTGGCTCTTCGGCTTTGTAATGGAGATGAACACTACACCCTAGAGCCGGAAACGACTAGCACATATGTGTGAGGGGAAACTTGACCCTTACCTTTAGAGCTGTATTTTATCATTGTTCTCTGTGCATGTGGCTCCCTAGAAATGAAATCTCAGAAGTAAACAAAAAATGCTATATATGCTCATGGCTTGCCTCTTACTGATTCTGGGCAATGCTGCCATGCATAATGTATATCTGGCCAAGTATGTTTGTGTTATACCTACAGTGGTGCTGAAAAAATTGTGAACATGGCAGTGGACAGTAAGGTTCAAATTCTTTGTAAATAATTTTGTAAGCTTTTCCAGCCTGGAAAGCATATACAATTTTTTTAAAGGTCCTATGAAGTCTCTTTTGTTTTAGCCATGGCACACATTTACATACCGGCTGCAAAGATCAGCCTTCGATATTGAATACACCAAAATTCTGTTCTTTAATTAAGGCAGGACCTCCCACACTCACATCTGATTATTGTCCTATTGATTGAAACATCTGATTGTAATTTTCTGTTCAAATGAACCAATAATCCTAGAGTTTCACATACTTTTGCCACAAACAAAATTGTAGCATTGGATCTTTTCCTCAATTAATAAATGGGCAAGCATAACATTTTTGATTGATTTGTTTAATTGGGTTCTTTATACTTAGTTTGAGGACTTGTGTGGAGGATATGTCACATTTTAGGTCATATTTGGAAGGCTAAATTGTATGATGAACATTTAAGGAAATAGGTATGTTTAACCTAATGAGATAATATATAACCATCTTCTAATATTTTAAGGGCTCTCACAGGGAAGAGGGCATCAGCTTTATTAAGTAACGGTCTTTCTTAGCTGCTGACAACATCAACAACAGCCACTATTTCTTCAAATGGTTTGGGGTGTTTTGGACTTTAGTGGAACTTCAGCCAAGTGGAACCAGTGTTTTGTGGAAAACACATCCATCACTGGATGTACCCAACTGGCAAAAGGATAAGCATAATAGCAATAAATAACTGCAGAATGCTGAACTGCATGTCTGAGAACAGGGATAAATAATCTACAGGTTGGTTTAGTTCCCCAGTTACTTTATTTGTATCTGATCAAGTAGCTTATTTTATTTATCATATTTAAAAACTACCCATCTCCCTCGCAGAGGACTCTAGGTGGAGTACAATAAAATCTCAGAAGCATAAATCAATTTGCAAAATTTTAAAGTCAAGGATTATTAAAATTAAAAGGCAGGGTGAGGGCATCAGGCATCAAACAACCCCTCAGCTGGGTGCTCCTCTATGTGCCCCAAGCAAGGCTCAGAGCCATGTTTTTACACATTCCTGAAGGTCAGAAGAGCATTCCACATGGCAAAGGTTGATGGCAGAGAAATGAATAGCAATAGCAATAGCAATTAGACTTATATACCATTTTACAGTGCTTTACAAGCTTTACAAGCAGGTTTACATAGTTAGCATATTGCCCCCAACAATTTTGGGTCCTCATTTTACCCACCTCAGAAGGATGAGTCAACCTTGAACCTGATGAGATTTGAACTGCCAAATTGTAGGCAGCAGAAGTAGCCTGCAGTACTGCACTCTAACCACTACGCCACCAAGGCTCATGTTCTCTTCCTGCCCACGCTCCCATTGGAGTTCTTTGGCTGACTGGGATATCTTCCCTGTCTGACCAGATTGGCTGGGCTGATGTAATGGGATGAAGATGGTTGCATTGGTTACCTGGCCGCATGATATGTAGGCTTTAAAAGTCATAACCATCCCATTGAGTTGGACCCAGAACCAGACCAGTAACCAAGGCAGTTTTTGCAGCAGAGGGGTTACATGCATTCAGATGCACAAGGAACTTGTGTATATGAAATGCTTTAGAAATGAAATTACCCAAGTAACAGATATCCAGATGTCAAGATGTCAGGACATTGTACATGTTTTATCATTACTATGCATCATTTTTTTGTTTAATTTTTCTATGTGTTTAATAAGAATGGCTAGATAGACATGCAATTTTCATTTGAAGTCTATGATTTAGATCCTTGGAATCTTTGACATAAGTTAATAAGCTGGTTTTCCTGTGTTGGAAATAACTTTTCTGAAAGAGGAAGGAAGGAAGGAAGGAAGGAAGGAAGGAAGGAAGGAAGGAAGGAAGGAAGGAAGGAAGGAAGGAAGGAAGGAAGGAATCAAAATTAGACAGGAGCATCTTCTGCATGGGAAGTTTTGAATGGAAGGGGGTGAGAATATCTCATTCCATAGTTCTTAAATCCAGTTTCCTAATGGCAGTACAGAGTAGAGAAAAATACTGTAGGGATCAAATATAAGTTGGAGCTGAATCTGTATAGAGGACAAATTCATTGGATTATAGCATTATAGGAATGCAATCAATTTTCAAAATATGTAGATGAACCCACATCCAGTTACATGCCAAACACATACTTCTTGCAGTTTTTGGTTACCACTCACACTCCATGAAAACAGGATATTAATGCATTCTAAAAGAGAAGTAATAGAATTTTAGTTGTCACTAGGCAAGCTGGTATACCTCCACATGATATACTGCTTCAAGTCGCTAATAAAGACTTCCATAGTGGAACTGCCCCACTCAAAAATTGGTGCTTCCATGAAGGAAGGAAGCATCTTACACAGGCATATATTTACACACGCTCGATCTGGTTTTTATCTCAGAACAATGGTGCCGTGATCTGAAACTGGGGGAAATAGTCATCCAGCCCTTGTCATGGTCAGATCATTCCCTTGTAAGATTGGACTTCCTGACGACCACTCCACGCCGCAGGGAGGCGGGACCGACTAGTGGTTCCACTTCAGGCCTAATGGACCCAATTGGGTTTCAGAGGGAGCTTGGGGAGTTTCCAGCTTCCTCGCCACAGCTGACTGAGGCCCTGGTGGAAGCCTGGAATAGTGCAGCCACCGGGGCCATAGATCGGGTTGCACCTATGCGGACTCTCTCCGCTCATGGACCTTGGAGATCTCCTTGGTTTACTGAGGAACTCTGGGGGATAAAACAGCGGAAGAGACGCCTAGAGCCACTGGCAGAAAAGTCGGGCTGAATCTGACCGGACACTGTTAGGACGTCATATTGACGCCTATCTAGTGGCGATAAGAGTGGCACAACAATTATATTGGACCAGTCTTATCACATCTGCAGAGTGTCGTCCGACCACCTTGTTTGGGGTGACACGCTCCCTCTTAAGATCTGAGGAGGCGGAGGAACCTGCAGGGCAGGGCCAAGGAATTTGTTCAGTTTTTGGCAGATAAAGTCACTCAGATCCAGTTGGACTTGGACTCTGGCTGGGCAGAGTCCACTGAGATGGTAGGGGCAGGTCTTAGTCTGGTTATCTGGGATGAGTTTGTTCCTGTTGGTCCTGAGGATGTGGACAAGGCCCTGGGAGCAGTGAATGCCACCACCTGTTTATTGGACCCTTGTCCCTCCTGGCTTGTTTCGGCAGGCTGGGAGACGACATGTGGCTGGCTCCAGGAGATTATAAATGCTTCTTTGGGTGAAGGGTGTGTTCCGCATGCCTTGAAAGAGGCTGTGGTTAGGCCCCTCCTCAAGAAGCCTTCCTGACCCGCTGTGTTAAATAACTTTCGTCCTGTCTCCAACCTTCCCTTTTTGGGGAAGGTTGTTGAGAAGGTGGTGGCGCTCCAGCTCCTTTGGGCCTTGAATGAAGCAGATTATCTGGATCCCTTGCAGTCTGGGTTCAGGCCCGGGTACAGCACGGAGACGGCTTTGATCGCACTAGTGGATGATCTCTGGCGGGCCCGGGATGGGGGGGTATTCCTCCATTCTGGTGCTTCTTGACCTCTCAGCAGCTTTCGATACCATCGATCATGGTATCCTTCTGAGCCGGCTCAGGGGGCTGGGAGTGGGAGGCACTGTTTTACAGTGGTTCTCCTCCTACCTGTCTGACCGGACTCAGTCAGTGTTGGTGGGGGGGCAGAGATCGAGCCCTAGGGCTCTACCATGCGGGGTTCCTCAGGGTTTCATTCTCTCCGCCCTCCTCTTTAATATCTACATGAAACTGCTGGGTGATCATCTGTGATGGGTCGGGTATCACCCAGTACTGATGATACCCAGTTATACATCTCTGTCCCCGGTCAATCAAGTGAGGCCGTTGAGGTGATGTCCCAGTGCCTGGAGGATGTGAGGATCTGGATGGGGACTAATCAGCTCAGACTCAACCCTGACAAGACCGAGTGGCTGTGGGTCTTGCCCCTTCGGGGTTCAGTTGATTATCCAACTTTGGTATTGGGGAGAGAAATTGCTCCCTCAGAACGAGTCAACTTGGGAGTCCTTCTGGATCCACAGCTACAATTTGACCACCATGTTACGGCTGTGACCAGAGGGACCTTTGCACAGGTTTGCCTGTTACCAGCCACTTCCTTCCTGGACCGGGGCTCACTACATGGTTGCTCATGCCCTTATCTCTCGATTGGACTACTGCAATGTGCTCTACATGGGCTGCCCTTGAAGAGCACTCGGAGACTTCAGCTGGTGCAAAATGCGGCATGAGTGATCATGGGTGCACCTAGACGTGCCCATATAACATCTATCCTCCATGAGCTACACTGGTTACCAGTGGTCTTCTGGGTGCAATTCAAGGTGCTAGTGACAACTTTTAAAGCCCTTCATGGCTTAGAGCAAGATACCTTATGACTGCCTTCTGCGACCTTATGCCTCCCAGCGCCCAGTTAGATCTCACAGGAGGAGGGCTTGCTCTGATACCGCCGGCCAGGCAATGTCGGCTGGCAGGTCCACGGGCTAGGTCCTTCTGTAGCGGCTACTCCCTTTGGAATATGCTCCCTCGGAGATTAGAACCATCCCAAATCTACTTGCCTTCCGCAAAGCCGTTAAGACCTGGCTTTGTCGGAGGGCATGGCATTGAGACCTTGCTCTTCCCCCATGTATGTTTTGGATTGGTATGAATGAGTTTTTGTTTTTATATTGTATAGAAATTGCTTTTATCCTTTAGTACGCCGCCTCGAGTTCCCCATTGGAGGAAGTGAGGCGGGATATAAATTTAATAAATAAATAAATAAATAAATAAATTAAGATTGTAGCAGATCAATGCAAGTAGAAGCCATGTTTCCTTGATACAGTTGCTGCTTCTTATCAAGGCTTTGTTTGGGGAACATTTGTTCTAATGATTTGAAAAAACTAGCTACATCATGCTCAATATTATGCATGAGAGATATTGTGAGATGACAATGGACCTCACATAGAAATAAATGTAGATGTAGTTATGGAGGGCTGTGCATGCTTCAGAAATGAT
>CM019148.1:140301784-140424415 GCA_009733165.1 Naja naja
CCATTTTGTTCTGATGTCCCTTATTCCTGTATTAAATGTGTGTTTATATTACAATTATATCTATTTTCTATCACAAAGACTGGGGCTACCATAGTGTTAATGTTAAGTGATTCCTAAAGCTAGAGAAATCCTGTTGCCCAGAGCAGGAAACTGCTAGCGTCTGACATTTAAAACGACCTTAACATAACTCCAAACACAACTGAGTCAACCCCATTTCTCCCTCTGCCCTGACCAAATCTTTCATTAAGAACATTGTCAGGTTAAGAAAGCAAGAAGGTGAGCCTCTAAACAGGCTAAAGCAAATCTGTTTGAGTTTATAGGAACATGCCAACTTCTTGTATTGCCTGAAACAGAAGTCTCTTTTGTCAGAGTCAGCTAAACAACAACACAAGAAGTCCAGTTTTAAACAGCATATGTGTCTGGAGTAACAGGGGAAGGGTCTCTTTCCCAGAGAGCAAAGAGACAGCTGATTTTGGAAGAAGGAGAAGGTGGATACCCCCCCCCAACAATTCATAGAGTAGATCTAATAGTCATGCATATAGTTGCTTTAGTCTGTCAAGATTAATATCGGGCCCAAGAAACCAAAAAGCATTGATCAGGATCCTGATTATTCCGATATTTGGTCAAAAGGTTCTTATGTAGAAATGACAGAAATAAAGTTCAGGCCTTAGCAGGCTTTTGGCCTTGTAGAAAGTTCCATAAGAAACCACAAATCTACGAATCATACCTTCTAGTGAATCTTTATCCTTTACCAATATATATTTTCCCATGTGAGCATGGTATAGTGCAGGGATCTCCAAATTTGGCAACTTTAAGACTTGTGGATTTCAACTCCCAGAATTCCTCATCCAGCCAAACTGGCATGCCATGACTTACTTATAAAGAAATAACAATGAGATTAAAAATAATTAATATAATAATATAAATAAAGGCTATAAAGTGCACATTAGGCACATGCTCAGATTTTATCATGATAAAATCAAAGATTTGATGAGACTTAGAAAAATAGCACATTTTTTTTTTACTTTAGAAATTTCATCATCTCACATTTTTGTGGGTTTGGATGTTTAGAATCACAGAACTCATTTAACAATAAAATCTCAGTATTTCCTTAAAGATGTATCCATTATCCACAGCATCTTAAAATGACACATAAATTTAGATGCTTCTTTCAGAAGCTGCACACAGAAATTCTAAAGATGAACTAGCAGAAAGCATTCTAGCATTTCCCAAATATACAGTGAAACAAGAAACATTACATTATCATTATAGCAAGTTGCCAGGAAGTGCAGGGTAAATTATGCAGCTTGATAATTATAAATATTATGAGAATTGAAGGCTTGGAAATATTGCAATTCATCACTGTAAATATTCACCTTAAGTACAGGTTTGAAATTATTTTATCCCCTTTAGATAGTTCCATTCTTGGCTAAATTCCAAAAGTAGCAAATTATTCCCCTTGCTGGTGTGTGGGGAAAAAAATCACACAATGTTCTGTGCAAAAGAAAGCAATTGTGTAAGCAAAGTTTGCATATTTTCTGTAAAGGTTATAACTATTTTGTAACTCATTGGTTAATTAGGAAATGTTTACTGATGAATGCTACAAATTTGTGGGCAGCTGGTCAGATTTAATGAAAGGCAGAAGAACATGTGAATAGCATATTTGTAGCTCAGGGTTGAACTGTGGTGTTCTCTGAGCTTGATTTTCTTGAAGTTGTTTCATTACCTAACTAGGTAATGTCTTTAGTGCCAGCAATCTCACTCAGATAAACAAAGATTAATTCCAGGATTATTACAAAAACAAACAATCAAGCAATAAACAATACCCCAATTAAGAACTACCAATTCAGACAAACAGTAAATCACTGCCTGATCAAGTAACCACCAAGATTATTCCTACTAACACTGACATGGCAAGCCATTGTTATATAAACTGAAAGCAAACATCATTCCCTTCTAGCACTAATGATGTTACCTAGTTGAGCAATAAAATGCTGGCAGGAAAACAACCAAGCTCAGGGAGGATCAAGGACTATACAGAAGTCCATGTTTCCCTATATAATATTTTATCTTTTGGAAGATATTAGGGCTTTATTTTACAGGGACACAGTGGCTCAGTGGCTAAGACGCTGAGCTTGTCGATCAGAAAGGTCGGCAGTTTTGCGATTCGAATCCCTAGCACCATGTAACGGAGTGAGCTCCGTTACTTGTCCCAACTTCTGCCATCCTAGCAGTTCTAAAGCAAGTAAAAATGCAAGTGGAAAAATAGGGACCACTTTGGTGGGAAGGTAACAGTGTTCTGTGCACCTTTGGTGCTTAGTCATGCCAGCCACATGACCAAGGAGATGTCTTTGGACAGCTGGCTCTTCGGCTTTGTAATGGAGATGAACACTACACCCTAGAGCGGAACGACTAGCACATATGTGTGAGGGAAACTTGACCCTTACCTTTAGAGCTGTATTTTATCATTGTTCTCTGTGCATGTGGCTCCCTAGAAATGAAATCTCAGAAGTAAAAAAAATGCTATATATGCTCATGGCTTGCCTCTTACTGATTCTGGGCAATGCTGCCATGCATAAGGTATATCTGGCCAAGTATGTTTGTGTTATACCTACAGTGGTGCTGAAAAAATTGTGAACATGGCAGTGGACAGTAAGGTTCAAATTCTTTGTAAATAATTTTGTAAGCTTTTCCAGCCTGGAAAGCATATACAATTTTTTTAAAGGTCCTATGAAGTCTCTTTTGTTTTAGCCATGGCACACATTTACATACCGGCTGCAAAGATCAGCCTTCGATATTGAATACACCAAAATTCTGTTCTTTAATTAAGGCAGGACCTCCCACACTCACATCTGATTATTGTCCTATTGATTGAAACATCTGATTGTAATTTTCTGTTCAAATGAACCAATAATCCTAGAGTTTCACATACTTTTGCCACAAACAAAATTGTAGCATTGGATCTTTTTCCTCAATTAATAAATGGGCAAGCATAACATTTTTGATTGATTTGTTTAATTGGTTCTTTATACTTAGTTTGAGGACTTGTGTGGAGGATATGTCACATTTTAGGTCATATTTGGAAGGCTAAATTGTATGATGAACATTTAAGGGAAATAGGTATGTTTAACCTAATGAGATAATATATAACCATCTTCTAATATTTTAAGGGCTCTCACAGGGAAGAGCATCAAGTAACGGTCTTTCTTAGCTGCTGACAACATCAACAACAGCCACTATTTCTTCAAATGGTTTGGGGTGTTTTGGACTTTAGTGGAACTTCAGCCAAGTGGAACCAGTGTTTTGTGGAAACACATCCATCACTGGATGTACCCAACTGGCAAAAGGATAAGCATAATAGCAATAAATAACTGCAGAATGCTGAACTGCATGTCTGAGAACAGGGATAAATAATCTACAGGTTGGTTTAGTTCCCCAGTTACTTTATTTGTATCTGATCAAGTAGCTTATTTTATTTATCATATTTAAAAACTACCCATCTCCCTCGCAGAGGGACTCTAGGTGGAGTACAATAAAATCTCAGAAGCATAAATCAATTTGCAAAATTTTAAAGTCAAGGATTATTAAAATTAAAAGGCAGGGTGAGGGCATCAGGCATCAAACAACCCCTCAGCTGGGTGCTCCTCTATGTGCCCCAAGCAAGGCTTCAGAGCCATGTTTTTACACATTCCTGAAGGTCAGAAGAGCATTCCACATGGCAAAGGTTGATGGCAGAGAAATGAATAGCAATAGCAATAGCAATTAGACTTATATACCATTTTACAGTGCTTTACAAGCTTTACAAGCAGGTTTACATAGTTAGCATATTGCCCCCAACAATTTTGGGTCCTCATTTTACCCACCTCAGAAGGATGAGTCAACCTTGAACCTGATGAGATTTGAACTGCCAAATTGTAGGCAGCAGAAGTAGCCTGCAGTACTGCACTCTAACCACTACGCCACCAAGGCTCATGTTCTCTTCCTGCCCACGCTCCCATTGGAGTTCTTTGGCTGACTGGGATATCTTCCCTGTCTGACCAGATTGGCTGGGCTGATGTAATGGGATGAAGATGGTTGCATTGGTTACCTGGCCGCATGATATGTAGGCTTTAAAAGTCATAACCATCCCATTGAGTTGGACCCAGAACCAGACCAGTAACCAAGGCAGTTTTGCAGCAGAGGGGTTACATGCATTCAGATGCACAAGGAACTTGTGTACGTGAAAAGCTTTAGAAATGAAATTACCCAAGTAACAGATATCCAGATGTCAAGATGTCAGGACATTGTACATGTTTTATCATTACTATGCATCATTTTTTTGTTTAATTTTTCTATGTGTTTAATAAGAATGGCTAGATAGACATGCAATTTTCATTTGAAGTCTATGATTTAGATCCTTGGAATCTTTGACATAAGTTAATAAGCTGGTTTTCCTGTGTTGGAAATAACTTTTCTGGAAGAAGGAAGGAAGGAAGGAAGGAAGGAAGGAAGGAAGGAAGGAAGGAAGGAAGGAAGGAAGGAAGGAAGGAAGGAAGGAAGGAAAGGAATCAAATTAGACAGGAGCATCTTCTGCATGGGAAGTTTTGAATGGAAGGGGTGAGAATATCTCATTCCATAGTTCTTAAATCCAGTTTCCTAATGGCAGTACAGAGTAGAGAAAATACTGTAGGGATCAAATATAAGTTGGAGCTGAATCTGTATAGAGGACAAATTCATTGGATTATAGCATTTATAGGAATGCAATCAATTTTCAAAATATGTAGATGAACCCACATCCAGTTACATGCCAAACACATACTTCTTGCAGTTTTTGGTTACCACTCACTCCATGAAAACAGGATATTAATGCATTCTAAAAGAGAAGTAATAGAATTTTAGTTGTCACTAGGCAAGCTGGTATACCTCCACATGATATACTGCTTCAAGTCGCTAATAAAGACTTCATAGTGGAACTGCCCCACTCAAAATTGGTGCTTCCATGAAGGAAGGAAGCATCTTACACAGGCATATATTTACACACGCTCGATCTGGTTTTATCTCAGAACAATGGTGCCGTGATCTGAAACTGGGGAAATAGTCATCCAGCCCTTGTCATGGTCAGATCATTCCCTTGTAAGATTGGACTTCCTGACGACCACTCCACGCCGCAGGGAGGCGGGACCGACTAGGTGGTTCCGCCCCAGGCTAATGGACCCAATTGGGTTTCAGAGGGAGCTTGGGGAGTTTCCAGCTTCCCTCGCCCACAGCTCGACTGAGGCCCTGGTGGAAGCCTGGAATAGTGCAGCCACCGGGGCCATAGATCGGTTGCACCTATGGACTCTCTCGCTCATGGACCTTGGAGATCTCCTTGGTTTACTGAGGAACTCTGGGGGATAAAACAGCGGAAGAGACGCCTAGAGCGCCACTGGCAGAAAAGTCGGGCTGAATCTGACCGGACACTGTTAGGACGTCATATTGACGCCTATCTAGTGGCGATAAGAGTGGCACAACTATTATATTGGACCAGTCTTATCACATCTGCAGAGTGTCATCCGACCACCTTGTTTGGGGTGACACGCTCCCTCTTAAGTTCTGAGGAGGCGGAGGAACCCCTGCAGGGCAGGGCCAAGGAATTTGTTCAGTTTTTGGCAGATAAAGTCACTCAGATCCAGTTGGACTTGGACTCTGGCTGGGCAGAGTCCACTGAGATGGTAGGGGCAGGTCTTAGTCTGGTTATCTGGGATGAGTTTGTTCCTGTTGGTCCTGAGGATGTGGACAAGGCCCTGGGAGCAGTGAATGCCACCACCTGTTTATTGGACCCTTGTCCCTCCTGGCTTGTTTCGGCAGGCTGGGAGACGACATGTGGCTGGCTCCAGGAGATTATAAATGCTTCTTTGGGTGAAGGGTGTGTTCCGCATGCCTTGAAAGAGGCTGTGGTTAGGCCCCTCCTCAAGAAGCCTCCCTGACCCGGCTGTGTTAAATAACTTTCGTCCTGTCTCCAACCTTCCCTTTTTGGGGAAGGTTGTTGAGAAGGTGGTGGCTCCAGCTCCTTTGGGCCTTGAATGAAGCAGATTATCTGGATCCCTTGCAGTCTGGGTTCAGGCCCGGGTACAGCACGGAGACGGCTTTGATTGCACTAGTGGATGATCTCTGGCCCGGGATGGGGGTCTTCCTCCATTCTGGTGCTTCTTGACCTCTCAGCAGCTTTCGATACCATCGATCATGGTATCCTTCTGAGCCGGCTCAGGGGCTGGGAGTGGGAGGCACTGTTTTACAGTGGTTCTCCTCCTACCTGTCTGACCGGACTCAGTCAGTGTTGGTGGGGGCAGAGATCGAGCCCTAGGGCTACCATGTGGGGTTCCTCAGGTTTCATTCTCTCCCTCCTCTTTAATATCTACATGAAACTGCTGGGTGAGATCATCCTGTTGCACGGGGTCGGGTATCACCAGTACGCTGATGATACCCAGTTGTACATCTCTGTCCCCGGTCAATCAAGTGAGGCCATTGAGGTGATGTCCCAGTGCCTGGAGGATGTGAGGATCTGGATGGGGACTAATCAGCTCAGACTCAACCCTGACAAGACCAAGTGGCTATGGGTCTTGCCCCTCGGGTTCAGTTGATTATCCAACTTTGGTACTGGGGGGAGAGAAATTGCTCCCCTCAGAACGAGTCCGCAACTTGGGAGTCCTTCTGGATCCACAGCTACAATTTGACCACCATGTTACGGCTGTGACCAGAGGGACCTTTGCACAGGTTCGCCTGTTACGCCAGCTGTGACCCTTCCTGGACCGGGGGGCTCTATACATGGTTGCTCATGCCCTTATCACCTCTCGATTGGACTACTGCAATGTGCTCTACATGGGGCTGCCCTTGAAGAGCACTCGGAGACTTCAGCTGGTGCAAAATGCGCGGCGGAGTGATCATGGGTGCACCTAGACGTGCCCATATAACATCTATCCTCCATGAGCTACACTGGTTACCAGTGGTCTTCTGGGTGCAATTCAAGGTGCTAGTGACAACTTTTAAAGCCCTTCATGGCTTAGGAGCAGGATACCTGCAAGACTGCCTTCTGCGACCTTATGCCTCCCAGCGCCCAGTTAGATCTCACAGGGAGGGCTTGCTCTGGATACCGTCAGCCAGGCAATGTCGGCTGGCAGGTCCACGGGCTAGGTCCTTCTCTGTAGCGGCGCCGTCCCTTTGGAATATGCTCTCTGCGGAGATTAGAACCATCCCAAATCTACTTGCCTTCCACAAAGCCGTTAAGACCTGGCTTTGTCGGAGGGCATGGCATTGAGACCTTGCTCTTCCCCCATGTATGTTTTGGATTGGTATGAATGAGTTTTTGTTTTTATATTGTATAGAAATGGCTTTTATCCTTTATATACTCGAGTTCCCCATTGGGGAAGTGAGGCGGGATATAAATTTAATAAATAAATAAATAAATAAATAAATTGTAGCAGATCAATGCAACTAGGAAGCCATGTTTCCTTGATACAGTTGCTGCTTCTTATCAAGGCTTTCTTTGGGGAACATCTGTTCTAATGATTTGAAAAAACTAGCTACATCATGCTCAATATTATGCATGGAGAGATATTGTGAGATGACAATTGGACCTCACATAGAAATAAATGTAGATGTAGTTATGGAGGGCTGTGCATGCTTCAGAAATGATTACCAATTATGTATGCGTTGCTGTAAATGCTTATACATAGTGCTAATGATATTTAAATTGCAGAATATATTCAAAGAAAATTTTCCTTCTGGGATGTTTGAATGCAAAGTTAATTGTTTGGCTCAAATTCTAAATAAAGTTTGTGATTTTTTCCTCCCTTCAGGACCCATCATTTGGAATGTAAAATAACTTACATCTTTTATTAATAATATTTGTTAATAAGGTGAGTGTACTCAGAGACTACATGCCAGCTATTTTTCTTTCCTGAGGCTCTATGACTATAATTTGCCTTCAGCAGTTTGCTCAAGTTTGTCAAACAACACTTGAAATGCTTCTGTGTTACAGTGTCATCAATATTGCTCAAGAGAAGTTTATTAAAATGAAAACTGTTGTGACAAGGCTTGATAAAATTATATTTAAAAAGAAAAAGGCCATATCTGAGTTTCTTGCAAAGAGTCTTTGAAGTTTTTTTTTCATCTAAATAAAGTCACAAGTTACAGAATCAACTTATTACTAGCAACTGTTGAATGCAGATTAGAACATCAAGAAACAGCTTGCTGTTCCCATTCTGATTAATAGGCTGTTTTATTTCAGGCTTTATCTGCTTTTCCCAACCCTAAACATGAGTTTGCTGGCACAAGGATGCTTTGCAGAAAACTTAAAAAGAGGGAGAAAGGAAGAGAGGGAGGCAGGAGGGAAGAGGGAGTTACAACTATCCAATTACAAAATGCATCTGAATGGTGGGTAGATGTATGTGTCTCTATTGTCACCCTTTAAAACATAAATAACATGAATTTCACCTATAAAATATATGTACCTACCACTGTCACAGTGTGCCTGGGATTGCCACAGTTTTTCAGCTGCAAAAGCATGCCCTGGAAAAAAAAATTCCAAGCCACATATATTTTCCTAGACTACATTAATTTTTCCACCTCCAGGGTTGCTTCTGGGTCTACTTATTGAATCATATTTTCTTAATTGAGCATTTACCTTCCTCTTGTTGCTGGAAGCAAGATCTGCTTCAGGCCAATTAAGGGCAAAAGCAACCTTATAATGGTAAACCAGCATGCTTACAGTCAATTGCTCCATCACCTGCAAGGTGGAGTTTTCCTGGTGGTATTCACCTAGTAAAGGCTAATGCTAAGTTGCCTCCTGAGAAAACACCTCTGGGACAACCATAACCTGGATGACTGAGAATCTCTACAGTGTTTTAGCTATTCAATTTGAGATGAATACCTTTTGAATGGTGTGGGAGTAGGAATGGATTTCCAGAGGACAGGAACCAGGAGCAGTACTCAGGTAACCCTGAGGACACACAGATAAACCTCCAAGTGCTTCAATGACTGTCTAAAAGGATGCAAATTTAATTTAATTTAATTTAATTTAATTTAATTTAATTTAATTTAATTATGAGACTTATATGCCGCCCTATCTCCCTAAGGACTCAGGAAACACAAAGTAAAAACAATAATACAAAAATACAAATATTAAAAAACAATTAAACTCAAGGTCTCATAAACAATTCCGATTAAAAGCTATACTAAAACTATATTAAAAAACCCCTCCCCCCCCCTTCAGTCCAGGTAGGCTAGTTGGAATAGCCATGTCTTTAGGTCACGGTGGAAGGAGCGGAGGACGGGCCAGGGGGAGCTGGTTCCATAGGGTGGGTGCTCCCACTGAGAAGGCCCTACTCCTGGGAACTGCCAGCCGACATTGCCTGGTCGACGGCACCCAGAGAAGGCCCTGTCGATGAGAGCGCATGGGATGTCGGGAAACTGTCAGTGGCAGCAGGGTTTTCCGCATATACCCTGGTCCAATGCCATGAAGGGCTTTATAGGTCAACTTTATAGGACAGCTGGCAAATGACCAGCTGTCTTCAAAAAATATAAATCCTTCCATTCCCCATTATCCTGTCAGAGCTGAAGAGGTTTCTTGGTTGAGAAGTGAAATGTCTTCAAAAGAAAAAAACAAGAAAGTCCAGTTGCCTCCTGAAAAAACACCTTTGGGACAATCATGACCTGGATGACTGAGAATCTCTATAGACCAGGGGTGTCAAACTCGCAGCCTGTGGCCCAGATGCATCACATGCTGGCCCTGCCCCCACCCAGTTTAGCAAAGTGGAAAAAAGTCCTGATACATCACGTGACAACAACGTGATGATGCGAGTTTGACACCCCTGCTACAGACTAAAGGTAAGAAGTGGGGAGCAGAAGTCAAGGTGAAGGAATGGTGTTGTTTTTTCAGAAAGCACTGGAAAATTTGCGGAGAGTACTAATTCTGCTGGTGATGTTGGGTTTGAAAAATGCACTTCACTGAACTCAGTTGAACTTGTATCTGAATTGGCACATGCAAATCATACTTAATAAATAGCAATTTTACCCAGGCATTAAAAAGAATATGAAAAAAATGTGCTTGTGCAGGTGGTTTTATACTGCCCAGATAAATCCTGATACTCCCATATTACACCCCTCCTGCGTGAGCTGCATTGGTTGCCGGTTGCCCTCTGGGTGAGATTCAAGGTCCTGGTAATCATCTATAAAGCCCTTCATGGCTTAGGTCCGGGGTATTTGCGGGAGCACCTGCTGCCAGCAACGGTTTCCTATCGCCCTGTGCGCTCCCACAGGCAGGGTCTCCTCAGGGTGGCGTCGGCCAGACAATGTCAGCTGGTGACTCCCAGGGGGAGGGCCTTTTCTGTGGGTGCGCCTGCCCTTTGGAACCAACTTCCCGTGGAGCTTTGGGTGGCTCCTGACCTTCGTTCCTTCCGTCACGACCTGAAGACATGGCTTTTTCGATCGGCCAACCTGGACTGAAGGGGTTTTTAAATTGTTTTTAGATTTGTTGGTTGGTTTTTAATGTTTTAATGTGTAATTGGGGTTTCTTGTTTAATTGCTTTTTAAATTTTGTATTTCTGTTTTATTGTTGTGAGCTGCCCTGAGTCCTTCGGGAGATAGGGCGGCATAGAAATCCCATTATTAAATTAAATTAAATAGTGGTAGTAATGTTGGTGGACAAATGTTCCTGTGATTTATCGTATAATTCTCTTAAGGAAACTGCAATTTTATATTTGTTTATTTGGGATTAAGCCTCCTTAGCGAGACTCACACCAGCTATTCCTATATTAAAGCTCTCCAAAGGTAGAAGCAAATAATAGAATGACTACAAATCCTTCATGATAGCTTTTGCATGATGGCTTTTACATTACTTCTCCCGATGGCCTCCAATATTCCCCAATTACACTAAGAGTTGAGTTGAACTTATCACTATCTCAAAAGCTCCCTTTCCTGTTCTAGAGATAGAGTAGATCCGGATTGGTGGGAGTGGGAAAAAACATTCATTGACTGTGGGCCATCAAGTTATCTTGGACTGAAGCAGGAAAAAAATGCTCGTTTTACTATGTGAGTGAAGTAATAATGTCCAATTCAGCCTGAGGGATAATACTATTTATTTACACACAGTCTATCAATTCTCAATAGTAATAGAGAGGGCAGTGTTTTGTACTCCAGTGTTGTGCAAGCCCAATCTACTAAGACTTCTGATCTAGTCTGAGAAGCAAGGAACATTATTAAGGGAGTAAGGCTCTTGACAGGCATGTTATCCAAGAGATGAAACTAACAGTATCAGCTTATTTGCCTTTTCAGTGAGCTTGAATACAGCTGGTGTAAATCTAACAACAACTTCCTATCAATCAAGAAACTTGAACCAATTTCTTAATACCCATAATAGCCAAATTCCTCACCTGATCGTTTGTGGCCTCCTCAAGGACAAATTCAGTACTCTTACCTATTTTTCTGACACAAAATCTGTGGAGGGTGAGTCTTTTTGAAAGCTTAAGCATTTTCCATTTTTTAAATAGGCAATTTGGTTCATGAATTGCTCTGTAGCTCTCAATGACTGCTTCTTGGCAGTTTCAGAAAATATGTCAAATTTCTGTTAGAAAATATTGCTGGTTGGGTGAAGCCAAACATCCAGTTCATTTTCTGCCTAGGTTGCTACTTCGTATTCCAAGTAATTAAAAGTGGGTAAGGTAGAAAGTTCAGTATTTGGAAAAATGACATTGGTTTCCCTGTATGATCTCGATCAGTCCAGTTCCTAGGAGTAAAGCAAACCAAAATGAGAAAATGGAAGACGAGTGAGTCTTCTACCCATCTGCTTGCGTTAGCTTCTGCTGGTTATTTTGGCAAAGAAGAGTGAAGGATAATGTGCTATGAAACCATAATGCACCTCAGTTGTATTGAGTACACATTTGCTGTAAGGTTTCACTTAGACGGGAAAGACAGTAAAAGAGAGTGGGGTTATTATGGAAGTTCTAGCCATCTTCTAGATTGATTATGATTCTGAATGGACTTTATTCTTTCCAACTCAACAGAAGGTTGGTAATAACTTATGTAAAAGTGTCTTGCAATTCTATCTGCATATTCATCTGTTGGTGAGCAGGATTACTCTGAAGAAGATAAGTTCAATAGGACAAAAAGTGATCTGACAGGAGAGGGAGGCAAAAGAAAGATTAAAAAGGGATCAAATCCAGAAAGAATCCAGAGAACTTTCCCAGGAGGGCATATAATATAATAGTCTAGTATTTCTTAATGTTATCCATTTCTTTACCCACATCAAACTTGTCGGCTGGTTATATAGCTCCCAATTGAGCAAGGCAAACCCTCCTCTTATTCTTGCATCTTGCAACAACTTAAGTTTTATTCTTTCCCTGCAAAATATATTTCAACACAATTCTGTTTTTTAATTTTTTGTGCTAGTCCCTCTTTTTCCATTATTCTCATTTTATGTTTAATTATGTCCATTTTATTCTTAATGTCTTTTTTTTTGCAGGAACTTCTGTAACTCTTTTTCCAGTCTTTTATAGTCATCCACCAAAGTTTTAAAAGTCTTTTTTCTGTTTTATATTTCTTTTCCTTGTATAGTCAATTATCAAACCTCTTGTGTAGGCCTTCATCATGTCCCAAACATTCTGTAAAGAAGTATCCTTTTTTCTATTTTCTTTAAAAAAGAAAACCAATTCTTTCTCTATTTTCTGTTTGAAGTCTTTTTCCTTTAGTATAGTATTATTTAAAGTCCATCTAGATCTCCTCTTATATCCTTTCCAAATAACTGTCATTGGATTGTGGTCTGCCCAAGTGCTTGTTTCTATTTCAATTTCTCGTATGTTAGTAAGTAGTTCTGCTGACATCCATATCATATCAATTCTAGACCACGATGCATGTCTGTTTGAGTAAAAAGTATATTGCTTGCTTTCCACATTTCTCTCTCTCCATGCAACATTTTAAGTTTAATTCTTCTATCGTTCAAAAGAAAGATTTTGGTAATATCTTTCTAGCTTTCTTTGTTGATTTCTGTGTTTATAGTCCAACTGATCATTAATTGTTCCATTAAGATCTCCCATCATGCAAATATTAACATAGTCCAGTTCAATTATTTTCATATGCAATTTCCTATAGAATTCTTCTTGATTATCATTTGGAGCATAAATTGCAATTAAAAGTGGTTTGACATTATTGTCCATTATTTCCACCATCAAAATCCTTCCGTCATCATCTGTATGAATTAATTCTGCCACAATTGTATCTCTAATATATAAGACCATGCCTCTTTTTTTTATTGTGTCAGTGATGTGAATAATTTCCCTAATTTTTTTTGTTTCAATATATATTCATGTTGTTTTTTAATACGTACTTCTTGTAAACAGATTATATCAAATTTTAATTTCTCTAATTTATGAAATACTTTTCTTCTTTGAGCAGCCAAATTAAGTCCATTTATGTTAATCATGATCAATTTCCTTTCATCCATGTTAAGCTTTATAAGAGGGTTTTATTGCTCTAGTGGATCTTCTTCTTTTTCTTTTTCAATTACTGCTATACACTCCTCTTGAAATTCAATTAGTGACTCCTTTCTTTCTTTCTTTCTTTCTTTCTTTCTTTCTTTCTTTCTTTCTTTCTTTCTTTTATTCATATTTATATGCCGTCCTTCTCCGGAGACTCAGGGCTACAATTTTGAGCACAACCCAATGCTCAGCAATAGCCTTCATTCCATTGTATATGCCTGCTTATTACTAAGTGGCATTTTTACAAAGTCAGCTTATTGCCCCCAACAATCTTGGGTCCTCACTTTACCTACCCCGAGAGGATGGAAGGCTGAGTCAACCTTGAGCCTGGTGGGATTCGAGCCTGCACTAAATACAGGCAGCTGGAATTAAGTGCTAGGCATTTAACAGCCTGCACCACCAAGGCTGCCTAAGGAGGCTTCTTCCTCCTTTCCTCTAAAATATTCTAAGTAGAATAATTCCGCTTTTCCAACTGTGTCGATTCTGTGTCTTTGTTCCTGCCAAGTGAACAAGAGGGCTTCTGGCATCAACCATCTATAATTTATTCCTCTTTTAAGTAACTCTTTAGTCAAAAATATATATTCTCTTCTCATCTTTCTTACTCTCCTTGGTACTTGTTTCAGCACCACAATTTCTTTCCCTTTGTACTTTAATATTTTCTCTCTTGCCACCTGTAGAATCTGTGTTTTGATTATCTTCTTAGTAAATCTAATATGTACTTCTCTTGGTAACTTGTTTCTCATTGCATATCTTGTATAGACATGGAACACTTCATCCATCCCATCCATCATCTTCTCTTTGGTTATCGCTAACACTTCTGCCAGTATTTCTGTCATTATTTCAGCAAGATTTTCACCTTTTCCTTCTTCCACATTTTGAAATCTCAAATAAAATTCTGATTTCTCAATTTCCCATCCCAATGGTTCAATCTTGCCCTTCTCGACATTGCTCAATTGAGTATCACTATCTCCAATTTTCTTATCTCTTTGTATATCTTCTTCTTCAATTTTTTTGAATCTATCTTCATATTTCATCATCTGTTGAATATTTTCCACTTTCTCATCTGTCTTTTCAATTTTTGCTCAATCTTCTGAATTCCTTGCATAATCATCTGCAAGGTCACTTCCTTCTCTTTTTCTTTCTCCTGTTGTAACATTGTCTGTATAGATCATTGTCCTCCAGATGGTGAGGAGGTTGGTATCGAAGAAGCTGGGGCTGTTATCTTTCTACTCATCTTGTAATGCTTATCTGTGAAGAAGAGAGAGAAAAGAAAAAAGGGAGAAAAAGAACGAGGGCAAACAGTTGCCACTCCAAAAAGCAAAAGGGAAAAAAATCTTCAGGCACTTGTATACCTTAATCCAATTAGTTGCAATAAGATATAAAAAAATAAAAATAAAAAAAGAAAAGATATGGAAAAAGGGATAAAAGGTTTTTTTCTTTTAAAAAAGAGGATAAGGGAAAAAAAATAAAAAAAAAAAAAAGAGAAAAAAAAATAGTCTATGTATTTCTCTTAATAAAAAGAAACAAAAAAGCAAAAGTAAGAAATTTACATTCTAGTTCCTGGTTTGAAAAGTCAAAATCCAAATAAAAAAAACCCAACTAGAGGGGAAATAGAAAAGAAGGCAAAAAGTAACAAACAATTCTAATGTAAAGCAAGCCTCTGCCACTAAATATCCAAGGCTCTTTGATTAATCAGTTCAAAGTTTCCAGTTCAATGTTTTCAAGGTCACTTCAATCTTTTTTCTTTCCACTTCAACTCCAGACTCCAGCTATCTATAGTTTCACAGATGAGTACCTGTGTAAACAAACTGCCATGCTCATCCCACTACCTTTTCCAGTGCAAAGCTCAGAGTCCTTGAGTATAACACAAATACATAAACAAGTAAAAGAAAAAAGAAAACAATGTATCCAAGCCTCTAGGTGGCAGTGCTACTTATTTTCCTTCACTTCACTTCCCCTCATACATCCAAAGCCAGGAACATAAAAAAAGTAAAATCTTTTCTTTTAACAAAAAAAATAAATCTCAAATCAGAAATAAGAGTCTTAATCAAAAACAAACTTTCAAGAGGATTGTTAAAAAAGAAATAAAAACAGAAATAGAAAATTTAAAAAGGACCAGTCCAGTTTAAAATTAAGAAGCTTTGCCAAGTTCAAAATTCCAATAAAAAGGGAAAAGAAAAAGAAAAACTTTCACTTTAACTAGCTTAATCTCGCCACTTAAACTCTTTTCTCTTCACTTTTAATTCCACTTTAAGTCTTTCAGGGTGTTCTCTTCAAGAAATAGTAAGTAAAAGTTCATCTCACCAAACTGACACATTTCCTTTCAATCTCTTCCGTTCTGAAGCTGTCTCAGCTTCAGCAGCTTGAATGGCTGCCTCTACACTGCCGGCAAAAAGGGCTTTTCCTGGATCAGCCAGGGACTTTGCAATATCCCTGGGATCAGCAGGACATGCCCTTATCGATATTGTCTCTACGGGACGGTTCAGGTCCGACAGGACCAACCAGCAGCTGAGATATTGATGGTGATCTTAGAGAATTAAGATCACACATCATACCGCCGCGATGCCAGCTCCCCCTCCAGGAGTGGGAAGGAATATTGTGTGTTCACTGTCTTGAGTTATTTATAAAAATAATAAAGCTGGGATATAAATAAATACATTTTTCAGTGTACTTCTCTTTTGTGTCTTGTCTTGTGTTTTGTATCATAGGAGAAATCTTAATTACTAAAATCTGTATCAAGGTGTAGGGTAGGGGATGTTCATACAATTTTATTTTCCTCTGAGGGGATTTTGTTTTTCAGGCAAAATTAGCAGATTTAGAATACATTATAAAAAAGTATTCATTGAGTATATTGTAAGCATGATACAGTTGTGTCTTCATCTTCCAAGTCAAACATGTTTCCTCTGGGATAAAGCACAGAGGAGAATGCCCCATCTTTAGATTTTAGAAAGAAGACATATTGAAAAGCCATAGCATGCATGGATGCAAATCAGGAATTATGGGAACTATAGTCCAGTCTTCATAATCTTCAAAACTGTAGTCTAATCTTCAATCCCTACTATAGCATTTATCAGATGATTTGCTGCCCTTGTGAATAATGTTTCTTCCAGAAATCAAAGGAATATACATTTCCAGTATCAAGTAGCTTTGACTTTAGCATACACACATGCTTACTTATTGAAAGAGAACATCTGAAGCAAAGATTTGAACCTTGTGAATATTCATCCCCAACTCCAATTACAACTAATCTGAAAATTCTTTGGATTGGACCTGCAAAGAAATTGAGAACATTCTACTATCATAATCAAATTTGATAATAAAGACTTAGCAGATGGTTAAAAGCCATTCAAAATAATAAACAATTGTCTAGTAGTAGGATGTATGGTCCCAATTTGGAGTTGAATTTCTCTGGGTTATTGTACAATATTCCTAGACATGGATAAAATCATCTTGACAGATACAACACTGACCCTGTTATAATGGTTTCAGTGTCCTGCTATAATTTCTCCTCTGCAGCTCGAGCACATGGTATTTCTCTGCTAATAGCTGACAAGTCTTGAAAAGCTCAAAAGCATGACAACAGGAGCTTGTTCTGAATTTAATTTGACTTTGCTTGCATTGTGTGCAGTAAGCGGTATCTCTTTTTCATGTCCATTAAGAACATGATATACAAGATACAGAGATAAGAAAAAGGAGAAGTAAATTATTGGGGGGGGATATGTGAATGTTCTCTGTTTGAGTCTGCAATTCTCACTCTAAATTCTTCCATGAATAATGCAATTCATGGCCAAAGTTGGTATAATGCTTGCACATTTAAAGAAGAGAATGGATCTTGGGCAGTTTTTCAGTTTTGTTCAGTTTTGATTCCCTTCTGCAAGAGCATAAACTTCAGATGGAGGGTAGTCATAAAATATGGATCACAACTTCACTACACAAATTATATAATCTATGTACTTGCCTCCAATGTCAAAATACAAATATAGAAGACTAGGATTGAATTTGACATTGCAACAGCTGTAGTCATTTTTTGTGTCATTATGATTTGTACCTATGAGAAAGGGCTTGGTTCTAATGTTCAAGACATAAATCACGGTTAATGATATTACAAATACTGTAATTGCTATAGTGAACTCCATGTTATAACTGTAGTTGTTTGAAAATAAAACTAAGCTTCTCAGTTTTTAAAGTTGGATTTTTCCACTGAAGTCAATTTAGCATGGGAATAAGGATCAATTTTTAGATGTTATATCCTGTAGCCTTTTAAATGGTATAAATGTTTCCAGACATACTAAAGGTCTATTGCATTTAGTTCCTGTCCATCCAACTCAACATGCTATATAGGTGTATTACAAAGTTGCCCAAATCAGAAAATTAACACCAATTGTTGGCTTCCAATATTTAATACAGGTAATCTTGATGATATAGCTCTAAATGATTTAGACTGACAGTTAATCAGTGGAACAACTTGCCTCCAGAAGTTGTGAGTGTTCCAACACTGGAAATTTTAAAGAAGAGATTGGACAACCATTTCTCTGAAATGGTATAGAGTTTCCTGCCTGAGCAGGGGGTTGGACTAGAAGACCTCCAAGGTCCCTTCCAAGTCTGTTATTCTGTTCTGTTCTGTTCTAGTCTACTCTAGTCTAGTCTAGTCTAGTCTAATCCACTCCCCTCCATTTCTATTCTATATTCAGAAAAATAATTTCTCCATCATTAATCGGTGATTGCATTTTCTATAAACATATTCTTGGAATTAAAGAACCCCATAAAAATTGTAAAAGAGTTTATTTTCCAAAAATTTTCCATATATTTGAACAGAAATTCATCTCAGAAAATAAATTAATCTAATATTCATTCTAAAAGCATTCACCTTTCTCCTGAATATGCAATTATAAACTCCCATTTACCATATCTGAAGAAACCTTTTTATATATGTCATTTATATTAAGTTACTGAGTTATATTTTTAGTATAAGTATTTGATTCAGTACAAGTACGAAATTGATATTCCTGAAATGAATGGCTAACCAATTTTTTTACCTATTGGCATCAACTCTGATTTGGACCAGTTAATAGAATATCCTGCTATTTTACTAAAAAACTTCAATCATTTGCATTAACACTGCAATAGAAGTATGAGGTTTAAAAATAAACAGAGTAATATCATCTGCAAATAAAATCAATTTATTTTCAACAAAATTACTTACTGCTCTATAAATCTCCCTATGTTATCTAATAGTCAAAGGTTCCAAACAAATATCAAATAGCAAGGGTGAAAGTGAACATTCTTGCCTGGTTCCTCTAAATAATGAGAAAGTAGCAGAAAATATGCCATTAACCTTTACTTTAGATGTGGGTGACTCATTTAATATCTTGACCCATTTTATGAATTTCAATCTGAACCTTTTTTTAAATATAGCAAACATGTACTGTCTATATATTTTGTCAAATGCTTTTTCAGCATCTAATTATAAGAATACAAACTGGTTTACATTTTTGTTTAAGTCTATTAAACCTACAACTAACTTAATATTTTCGGCTGCTTGCCCAGTTTTTGTAAAACCTATTTGATCATTCTTAATAACAAATATTAACACTTGCTATAATCTATTTGCTAGCACTGTAGTTATGATCTCTATACCAACATTAATTAATGAGATTGGACAATAATTAGCACATTGAATATAATCATTACCTGATTTTGGTAGAACTGTAATATAAGTCTGATTAAATGCCTCTGATAATATTCCTTTGTCAAATATCTCATCAAACGTTTTACAAATTATTGGCACCAAAAATTCTACCAGTCTGTAGGGAATACATTCAATCCTGGTGTTTTCGCCACTTGCCATTTTAAAAATTATTTCCTTAATCAAATGAAAGTTGTTGTGTATCATCCAGAGGTGGTATTCCGCAGGTTCTGACCAGTTCTGGAGAACCGGTAGCAGAAATTTTGAGTAGTTAGGAGAACCAGTGTTAACCTTCCCCCAGGAGTAGGGAGGGAATGGAGATTTTACAGTATCCTTCCCCTGCCATGCCCACCAAGCCACACCCACCAAGCCATGCCACACCCACCAAGCCACACCCACAGAACCGGTAGTAAAAATTTTTGAATCCCACCACTGGTATCTAAAATCTTATGGTATCTCTGGACACCTGCATAACTGGATAGAAGCGTTCGTGTCAAACAGGCAACAAATGGTCAAAATTGGGAGCGTCTTATCAAATTCTGTACCTGTCAACAGTGGTGTCCCCCAAGGCAGTGTTCTAGGACCAACTCTCTTCATATTCTACATAAATGACCTCTGTGATCATATTAAGAGCAATTGCGTTCTCTTCGCTGATGATGTAAAGCTATTCAACACCATCAACAATACTGCTACCCTTCAAAAAGACCTCGACTATGTATCAGAATGGTCAAACAAATGGCAACTTCAAATCTCAACAAATAAATGCTCTGTCTTACATATTGGCAAAAAAAATCAGAAAATAAAATACAAGCTGAATAGTCAAGACTTTGTTGATGATCCAAACTCTGTCAAGGACCTTGGAGTACTCATCTCTAATGATCTAATGATCTAAGAGGGCTGTTAAATGCTTAGCACTTAATTCCAGCTGCCTGCAATTAGTGCAGGCTTGAATCCCACCAGGCTCAAGGTTGACTCAGCCTTCCATCCTCTCAGGGTAGGTAAAGTGAGGACCCAAGATTGTTGGGGGCAATAAGCTGACTTTGCAAAAATGCTGCTTAGTAATAAACAGGCATATACAATGGAATGAAGACTATTGCTGAGCGCATTGGGTTGTATCCCAAAAATTGTAAGCTGCCCTGAGTCTTCGGAGAAGGGCGGCATATAAATGTAATTTAAAAAAACTAGCATCTTAAATTGTACCCAAAAAACCAACTGAGGTCCACAAAAACGGTCTTATATAATCCCGATAACAAGAATCAGTGGATCACATAGATCAGTTGTGATTCCTGAGTAGCCTTTAAAGTTAGCCTCATGTAAAGTGAATTGCAGCAGTCTAGGTAGATGGCAGTGAGAGTATGAGTTACTGCAGCTTGTTTGGGCAGGAGCCTAAGTCCAAGATAACCTATCCACTTCTTTCGAGGTCCCAGGTGAATTCACATCATCTTTTGAATTTAAACTGTTCCCTCTTTGGTTTCCAGTATTTCAAAGAAGTAGTTATTTTTAACTATATTGTTATTTTTAATGATTATTTAAATTTATTTATTAGACTAGATTTATATCCCGCCTCTCTTCCCCCATCAGGGGAACTCGAGGCGGCGTACAACAAACTAAAAACATATCCTATACAATATAAAACCAAAAATCTCATTCATATCATCCAAACATACAAGAGGGAAGAACAGAAGTCTCAATTCCATGCCTTCCGACAAAGCCAGGTCTTAACCCATTTCTTTTAAAATATGCTTTCAAAGTTTTTTTAAAATTTATATTTATCAACTATAATCTTTTGAGGTATGTGAGAATATATATTTCAACATGCGTAAGAGCAATCCAGAAAAAAAAGCTATCCCTATACAATCATAGAAGCATTTAATTCTGCATTTTGCACTTTAGCTTCATTGTTTTCAATGAAAGCTACTTTCAGCAAGGACATCTGGTGTTCTTATCGTATTATGCATTAGTTCTGCCAACATGTGCTTTGTTCTCACCTCTATTTGTAAAATAATCCTTCATCCTGGCAACCTTATATTGACGTCTGGTTATCTGTGCAGAAATAGCATGTTCTATAAGTTCTCAGTATAAGTGTGCTGAGTGCATCTGCTGAAATGTATAATGCACAGTTATTGTTAGTCATGTCCTTAATGTTAGAATATGTTCTCTTATTGAATGAACAAGCTGTGAAGATATTGATTGCATTGTTCTGCCTTGTCATAGATTAATATGGATTTCCTCAACTATTCCAATAACTGAACATTGCTACCTTCATTGAAATAACTGTTCAGAGATGTAGAATAATAATGTAATATGCCAGCAGTACCCAAACATGGCAGCAGACTTGCTCCCATTCCTGGGAGAAAGACTTAATATAAATCATTAAGAAGGCTGCTTGGAACAACTTTTTGATCTAAAAGAAAGCATCTTTCCCAAAATACTATGACTAACAGATAGTATAGTTATCTATACTATAGTATAGTAGTATTGAGCCTTGGTGGTGCAGGCTGTTAAATGCCTAGCACTTAGTTCCAGCTGCCTGCAATTAGTGCAGGCTCGAATCCCACCAGGCTCAAGGTTGACTCAGCCTTCCATCCTCTTGGGGTAGGTAAAGTGAGGACCCAAGATTGTTGGGGGCAATAAGCTGACTTTGTAAAAATGCCGCTTGGGGAAGCCCTAGTAATAAGCAGGCATATACAATGGAATGAAGGCTATTGCTAAGCTCATTGGGTTGTGTCCCAAAAATTGTAAGCTGCCCTGACTCTTTGGAGAAGGGCAGCATATAACTGTAATTTTTTTAAAAAAGGTTATCTGGGGTGATATAGAATAAGTTCCCATCAGGAGTGGGATTCAAATTTCTTAACAACTGGTTCTGTGAGCGTGGCCTTGTGGGTGTGGCTTACTGGTCATGTGACTGGCTGGGCGTGGCGTGGTCACATGACTGACTGAGTGTGGCTTGGTGGTCACATGACTGAGTGGGTCAAAAAATAGAAATTCACTTTAACAATGCTCTTGGTATGGGGTTGGACTAGATGACCTCTGAGGTCCCTTCCAGCCCTGGATTTCTGTGCTGAAGCTGTGTCTAGTGACAGAGTTTGTGGTACTTCCTTCCTCTCCTTTTTCTTTCCCTCCTTCCCTCCCTCCCTCTATCCATCCGTCCGTCCACCCATCCATCCATATCTCATTCACATTCCTTTCCCTTCCCTCTTTCTCCTTTCTTTCTTTCTCCCATTCCTACCTCTTTCTTTTTCTTCCTTTTAAGAGAGAGAGAGAGAGAGAGAGAGAAAGAAAGAAAGAAAGAAAGAAAGAAAGAAAGAAAGAAAGAAAGAAAGAAAGAAAGAAAGAAAGAAAGAAAGAAAAAGAAAGAAAGAAAGAAAGAAAGCATCTCTATGGTATTCATGGTATATTTTCATCTGGAACTTCTTTCTAATTAAACTGTCTTGGCAACTTTAAGACTTGTGGACTTCAACTCCCAGAATTCTCCAGTCAGCTATGCTGGCTGGAGAATTTTTGGAGTTGAAGTCCACAAGTCTTAAAGTTGCCAAGTTTGAAGACTTGAAGAACACCCAGATATTTAAAGCCATTAAACATCTTGGATTAATCTTGAAACTTTTTGCATACTTGTATTTATACAGAAAGAATTTTATTTTAACACATATGGCTTCAATTCCAAAGCTACTTTTTATGAAAACCAAGTCAAGAAAAGGAGATTGGAAACAAAGCAAAGGTTAACCTTCTCTTTCTTTCTAACCCTTTCTAAATGGCAAGTAGAAGTGAGCCTTTCTTGCCATTTTATTACCAAGAATTTACCACCATCTTCAAATTAAAGAGTTGCCTTCCAATAACAAAAAACACAAGTTTGCAAACTGCCTGAATAGTACACAGCACATAATTGAGGTGTGGACTGCGATTCCCAGGGTGGTTGGGATTGGCAGGAGACGTCGAGGCATAGGGCCATATCATGTACCGGGAGCGCGTACCCGCCATCTCTGTGCGGTGGCGCGCTCCGACCCTATGGCCTTCTCCCCAGGGGACACGGGAACTGGGACCCCTGGGCTTAAGCTGGTGTATTTGAATGCCACGTCCGTGGCTAATAAGTCTTCCATCCTCCATGAGATCATTGAGGAGGAGGCTGCGGACCTGGCTTGTATCACCGAAATCTGGTTGGGCCCGGAGGGAGGGGTCCCTCTGGTTGATCTATGCCCTCCAGGTTTCCGGGTTCTGAACCAGCCACGGGCCCAGGGAAGGGGTGGTGGAGTGGCTGTGGTTATTCAGGAGACCCTGTTTCCAAGGGAGGTCACTGTCCCAGAGATAGGTGGGAGTGAGACCCTCCTCCTGAGGTGCTGCTGACATACCTTTCCCCCAGCTGTGTGGCAGCAGCCCTACCTGGGTTCCTCGATGTACTCTTGGGGGTGGCGGTGGAGCTCCCAGATCTTATAGTCCTGGGAGACTTCAATCTGCCCTCCCTGGGGGGAGTGTCGGGGTTGGCCCAGGAATTCATGGCTTCTATGGACGCCATGGGCCTGACCCAATTGATTCAAGGCCCGACCCATGAGGGGGGAAACACTCTCAACCTAGTTTTTGTCTCCGAACAGTGGCGTAGTGACAGGGGGCAAGCCACTTTTACGGCATTGCCCGTTCCATGGTCTGATCACTATCTCCTATGGCTGGTCTTCCAACAGGCCGCCCCCCACTGCTGGGATGAGGAGCCACTTAGATGGTTCCGCCCCAGACGCCTGATGGACCCTGAGAGGTTCCAGGCGGAACTGGGGTTCTTTCCCTCTTCCCTTGTTCACAGCTCTGCCAAGGATCTGGCATCTGCTTGGCAACAGGCCATGGCGGGTGCCCTCGACAGGGTTGTCCCATGCGTCCCCTCACACGCCGTGGATCCCGGATGGCTCCCTGGTATATTTTTTATTTTTTTATTTTTAATTACATTTATATGCCGCCCTTCTCCGGAGACTCAGGGCGGCTTACAATTTTTGGGATACAACCCAGTGTGCTCAGCAATAGCCTTCATTCCATTGTATATGCCTGCTTATTACTAAGTGGCATTTTTACAAGGTCAGCTAATTGCCCCCAACAATCTTGGGTCCTCAATTTACCTACCCCGAGAGGATGGAAGGCTGAGTCAACCTTGAGCCTGGTGGGATTCGAGCCTACAGCAGTTGTAGGCAGCTGGAACTTAAATGCAGGCAATTAACAGCCTGAGCCACCAAGGCCCCAAGGAGTATACCAAGGAGCTCTGGGAGATGAAGCTCGTTGGAGGGGTTTAGAGAGCAGGTGGAGGTCCACCCGCTCCCAATCTGACCGAGACCAGCTGAGAGCCCATATTAGGACTTACCTGGTAGCTATGAGAGCGGCGAGGAGGTCTTATCCCTTTGCCCTCATAGTGTCCGCAGATAACCGCCCAGCCGCCCTGTTCCGGGCTACCTGCTCTCTCCTTCATATGGGGGAGGGAGCGGACCCATTGCGGGGAAGGGCTGAGGAATTTGGTCAATATCTGTCGGATAAGATCGCCCAGATTCGGAGCGGATTGTCCTGCGATTTGCAGTGGTCTGAGGAACAGGGTACAAGTAGTCTGGCTAATGTGATCTGGGATGAGTTTGATCCTGTTTCCGAGGATGAAGTGGACAGGACTATGCGGCGTCTGAGTTCCACCACATGTTTGTTGGACCCATGTCCTTCCTGGTTGGCTTATGCCTCCAGGGAGGCCACCTGCAGTTGGCTCCGGGCAGTTTTCAATGCTTCAGGCATCTTGGCCCAGTCAGTTGATTCCATTTTTGGTCATAGGGGGAGAGGTGTTGCCCCCTGTGGATAGGGCTCGGAACCTGGGAGTCCTCCTGGACTCACGGCTCAGTTTGGAGAAGCAGGTGGGGGCCATGGCCAGGGGGGCTTTTGCCCAGGTCTGACTGGTTTGCCAGTTGTGCCCATATCTGGACCGAGATGCCCCATCGATCACTCATGCACTTGTGACTTCCCGACTGGACTACTGTAACGCTCTCTATTTAGGACTGCTCTTGCATACCATCCGGAGGCTTCAGCTGGTGCAAAATGGGGCTGCGCGGGCTGTGATGGGAGTTTCCCGATACTCCCATGTTACACCCCTCCTGCGTGAGTTGCGTTGGCTACCGGTTGCCCTCCGGGTGAGATTCAAGGTGTTGGTGTTAATATTCAAAGTCCTTTACAATATGGCTCCAGGGTACTTGCGGGAGCGTCTCCTGCCAATATCGAACACCGGTCGCCCTGTGTGTGCGCACAGACAGGGACTCCTTGGGGTACCGTCGGCTAGTCAATGTCGGCTGGCGGTGCCCCGGGGAAGAGCCTACTCTGCTGCGGCCCCGCCTTGTGGAACCAGCTCCCTCTGGAGCTCCGTTTGACTCCTGATCTTCGCTCCTTCTGCCGCGATCTGAAGACCTGGTTGTTTGAGCAGGCCAGGCTGGACTGACCTCCGTGGTTTTTTTTAAATTATCTTAATTGGGTTTCAAGATTGGGCTTGTTGATTTAATTCTTTTTTAAATATTTATTGTTTGTATTATTGTGTTTTAATTGTGAGCCTCCCCGAGTCCTCGCGGAGAGGGGGCAGCATACAAGTCCAATAAATAAATAAATAAATAAATAAATAAATAAATAAATAAAAACGGGGTGGGGGAGTGGCATTTTTGGCCTGCCTAGCAAGCCTCCCTGGAGCCTCTTGGGAGCAAAAATGGGGTGGGGTGGCAGTGCAGACCCCCCCCACACCCCATTTTCAGCCTAGCAAGCCTCCCTAGAACCTCTTGGGAGCAAAAATGGGGTGGGGGGTGGCATTTTTGGCCTGGCTAGCAAGCCTTCCTGGAGCTTCTTGGGAGCAAAAACGGGGTGGGGGGGCGGTGCTGGACCCCCCCCAACTCCCCATTTTTGCTCCCAGGAGGCTACCTTACCTGGTAGCCAGACGAGCCTCGTGGGGACTTCTGGGAAGGGCTGGGCAGGGTTTCTAATGGGAGCCCCCCCTCCCATTAGAAACAGCTGCTCAAACAGAGAAAAGCAGGATTCAACTTACACAAGCCTCTCCACGTGTTACTCGGCAGAAGGCAAGTGGTAAGGGAAAGGCGACCGGCTGCGGCAGCAAAAGGCAAGTTGGGGGGTAAGGCGACCAGGGCTTCAGAGCTTCACTCACCCAGGAAGATCAGTAATGGCAGGGCAATAGCGGAAGGCAGGCAGCAATGGCTGGCTTGGAGGGCAAAAGCAGGCTGCAGGCATGTCACACATGCGCACAATGTTGCACATGTGCAATAGGGACTGACTGGGCAGGGAGCGGAGAAGCGGGCTGAGGGGGGGGGCAGCCAGGGGGCCATTTTACCGGTTCTCCAAAGTACTGGGAGCCCTAACATCCAGTTCTATAGAACCGGACAGAACCGGTAGAATCCCACCCCTGGTTCCCATCCATGCATATTTAAAGGATAATACCAATGTTGCTTGAACGTCAGAAAATTGGAAGCTGTTTTATAATACCATGATAGTCTTTGCCTCAAGGTTTCGTTCAGAATTTTCTGTTTTACTTGCTGGTTTCAGAAATTGAAGGTGAACCTTTTTGTATGTAGTACCTATAGTATTGAGCAAAAACTGATAAGAACGCATGAAAAGTGTTATGTATGCAGGTTTGAATATCATTGGTTAAGTTTGAACTGTTCTTGTAAAATGTCAGAAATGATTGGTTTAAAAAGTGCGGGAAAACCCTGCACTCTGATTGGCTGGCAACTGCGGCTGCTGGCTATAAGTAGCAGCTGCAGTCCAGCCAAATTGGGTCTGTTATGAGCTGTAGTCACTAATAAACTCTTCACTGAAGCACTCCGCGTCTGACTCTTCATGCAAATCTAACACTGGCAACGAAGGTGGGATCCTTCCCGAAGAGAAGACAACGCGGAGAACAAGCTGAGAGAGATGGCTGTGCTGAATACCCCCCCAGCCCCGTTCGATCCGATGGCAGAAGACTGGGACTCGTATGCAGATTGTTTCCAAATGTATTTGGAGGAAACGATCGCTGACATTTCCGAGAAGCAGAAGAGGGCGGTCTTTCTCACCCACTGTGGTCCGGCCATTTTCAAGATGGCGAAGGCATTGGCAGGAGCTGCAGACATGAAGGTAATGGACTGGCCCGACTTAGAAAAGCTGTTAAGAGCCCATTATGTGCCACAAGTATCGTGCCTCATTAAGAGACACGAATTCTACCATCGGGATCAAGGGGAAAACAAAAACGTTAATGACTTTGTGGCAAGTTTAAGGGACATTGGGGGTGCATGTGAGTTTATCAACTTAGAAGAGGCCATGCGATCGATTTGTTCTAGGCCTAAAGACAAGGTTTTGCAGAGCAAATTATTAATGAAACCTAAGATCACGCTTAAGGAAGCCATAGAAGAAGCTTCTTCAGCGAAGCTACCAAGTCCTCAGCAGCAGCCATGAAGAAAATTAACAAGGCCAAGCCATCCTGATGTGGAAAAGTCCACAACAACCCATTGCGAGCAAATAGATTCTGATTCAGACTGTAGTGAGGTGGAGGAAGGAATTTATAGACTCAGAATGGAGAAGAAGAGGAAAGACCTTGGAAGAAAGAGGCAAGACTTTTATTGCAGAGGTTGTGGGGGGCACCCCCGCACTGAATGCAAGTTTTTTGATACCATCTGTCTCCATTGTGAAAAAAGAGGTCACCTAGCAAGAGTCTGCAAATCATCCAGAACTCCACCAAGCAGGAAGAAGTTTCCTGACAAAGAATTCAAGCATAACAACTTCAGTGAGAAAATGGGGTGCAAAACAGAAGCAAATGGGAAGAATGAAACTCATCAAACAGTCACTATTGGTCATTCTTCACCTTAAGAAGCAGAAAAGTACATGTGAAGGTACTGATTGAAGGAAGGCCTTGTCAAATGGAAGTGGACTCAGGTTCCTATTTATCTATGGTGTCATGGGACACTATTCACAGGCTACTTCCCAACATTCAGAAGAAATATTTCCAGAAGGAAGCACTGACTCTTAAAGACTACCAAGGGAACAAGATTCCAGTAGTTGGAACAAGAGAATTCAACATGAAGTTCAAAGGCCACACCAAACGTTTGCCCCTGACCATCGTGGACAAGGACCGCCCAAGCTTGCTTGGACTTGAGTGGTTCAATCCACTAGGCATTGAGGTGACTGGCATCAATCACGTGAGCAACACTGAATGGGAGGAGGCCTTGAAGTCTGAGTTTCCAGAGGTCTTCAGCGATGGATTGGGCAAGTATATGGGGACCCCTATCACTTTCAACCTAGATCCCAAGGTGCCCCCAATTCGTTTAAAGCCCAGAAGGGTTCCATTTGCTTTAAAGGAAAAAATGGTGCACAATTAGACAAATTAATAGCTCAAGGGGTTTTAGAGCCCACTGACCACTCCAGATGGGAGACACCCATAGTCACACCAGTCAAGACTGATGGGTCAGTAAGAATCTGTGGAGACTATAAGGGGACATTGAACCATGTGCTTCAGCAGAGCGCATATCCAGTTCCAGTGGTGCATCATTTATTACATTCACTTGGCAGGGGCACAGTCTTTGCCAAATTGGATCTGGCCCAGGCATATCAACAACTAACAGTTGATGATGCCACTGCAGAGGCCCAAACCATTGTGACTCAGAGGTGCCTTCAAATGTAAAAAGTTACAGTTTGGATTAAGCGTGGCACCAGGCATCTTCCAAAGCCTTATGGAAAGGATGCTCCAAGGACTGCCAGGGGTAGTGCCTTACTTTAATGATGTGTTAATCTCTGCTGAAAATGACACTCAGTTACAAGAAAGACTCAGAGAAGTCCTCACCAGATTCAGGAAAGCGGGGTTAAAAGTCAAGGAAGAAAAATGCACTCTTAAAACTGACAAGGTTGAGTTCCTGGGCTACATGATTGACAAGCATGGCATCCACCCTACAGATGCCAAGGTTCAAGCAATCAAAGAAGCCCCTAGACCTAAATGCAAAACAGATTTGCAAGCCTTCCTTGGACTCATTAACTTTTATCACATGTTCCTACCTCAGAAGGCAACCATTGCTGCACTATTGCACAGATTACTTGACAAAAAGTCTGTTTGGGTCTGGGGCAGGAAGGAACAATCAGCATTTAACAGTATTAAAAGACTAATCAGGTCTGATGCTGTACTCATACAGTTCTCTGAGAATTTGCCTGTTGTACTGACTTGTGATGCATCCCCTTTTGGAGTGGGGGGGGGTTGAGCCACAGGCTTCCCAGCGGGAGAGAAGCCCCTATTGCATTTTACTCTCGCACTTTGACCAAAGCAGAGAGGAATTACAGCCAATTGGACAAGGAGGCATTGGCAGTTGTTGCAGCTGTTAAGAAATTTCATGAATATCTGTATGGGAGAACATTTACCATTGTTACAGATCACAAACCTTTGTTAGGCATTGTGGCAGGAGACAAGCCTACACCCACTATCCTGTCACCAAGAATGCTGAGGTGGACTGAATTTCTTGCTGCTTATTCATACAAACTCATCCACAGACCTGGAAAAGACATTGGGCACGCTGATGCTTTGAGTCGCTGCCCACTTCCTTCTCACATTGAGGACCCTTCTCCTGAATCTTACACCTTTTTTCTGGAAACTATTGCCAAACTTCCAGTCCATGCTGCTGAAATTGCCAGAGAGACTGCCAAAGACACTTTATTAGCTCCTAATATAGGCTGGATTAAGAAAGGTTGGCCACTTCAAGATCTACCTCAAGGTTCCCAACCTTTTAAGTCCAGACAAACTGAGTTATCTGTATTAAGAGGATGTATTTTGTGGAGTAACAGGGTGGTTATTCCTGCAAAACTACAGAAAGAGGTTTTGGAAATGTTATCTGAGGGTCATCCAGGAATTGTCAGAATGAAGGGATTGGCCAGGAGTTATGTATGGTGGCCAGGTATTGACAAAATGGTTGAAAACTGGGTTGCATCCTGTCCCAACTGTCAGGTAGTCAGGCCTGCTCCACCTCTTGCCCCCACACAGGAATGGGAATGTCCTAGGGGCCCATGGTCCAGGATTCACATTGATTTTGCTGGCCCTACCAGAGGGCACACCTTTCTTATTATAGTAGATGCATATTCCAAATGGCTAGAGGTAATTCCCATGGCATCCACCACAACTGATGCTGTCATCAAGCAGGTCAGAAAACTTTTTGTAACCCATGGGTTACCTGATGTTCTTGTCTCTGACAATGGCCCTCAATTTACATCCAACCTCTTTGAATACTATTTAGCACAACAGGGTATCAGACATGCCCTGACTGCCCCTGGGCACCCTTCGGCTAATGGCCGGGCTGAACGCATGGTATGTTTTATCAAAGAGAAGCTCCAGCAACTGGGTCCTGGGGACATCACTGAGAAAGTTGAAAAACTTCTTAGTGTTCAGCACATCACTGCTAACCCATCTAATAACTTATCCCCAGCAGAGTTGTTGATGGGTAGGAAACTTAGGTCTTCCCTTGACCGCCTTCATCCCACTTACGCACCCAACGCACCACTAGATTCCACTTCCAAAATTCGCACATTCAGTGTGGGTGATTCTGTTTATGCTAAGAACCTTATAGGTGAACCTTTGTGGATTCCTGCTGAGATAACTCAGATCACAGGCCCTCATTCTTACAGGGTACAAACAGAGGATGGACTCCTCTGGAGCAGGCACATTGATCAACTTAGATCCAGGTTCTCTCAGGAACATCGCACTTGTTCCTCTCTAGTTCCCTCACCTGATGTCAATTCTAGGGGAAGGGGAGGAACAGGAGGAAAATCAGCAAGCAAGAATCAACCCCATGTGTAACGAGCCATTACGACAGGAACCATCCCAAAACCTGTCACAATGCCAAAATCCATCCTTAGAAGTAGAAGATTGTACATCACTACCTGACTTGGGTGCTGACATTGGGCTGGAGATGGGTGGGGAGGAGAGACCAGATTCTAACAATCAAACAGGGTCTTCTTTCACAGGAAGTTCCAGTGGGAAAATGTCAGCAGACACATTTCCTCTCTTACCGGGTGAGAATGTTAAAACTTCTGAACCACGAAGGTCTCAATGTACACGCAAGAGCCCCACCTATTTAAAAGAATACATTAGATAGGTTGGGGTTTGGTATGGACTGAACCTAGTGGGGAGGGGTGTTATGTATGTAGGTTTGAATGTTATTGGTTTAGTTTGAATTGTTCTTGTAAAATGTCAAATGGTATTGGTTTAAATAGTGCGGGGAAAACCCTGCACTCTGCTTGGCTGGCAACTATGGCTGCTGGCTATAAGTAGCAGCCGTAGCCCAGCCAAGTTGGGTCCATTCGAGCTGTAGTCACTTAATAAACTCTTCACTGAAGCTCTTCGCGTCTGACTCTTCATGCAAACTTAACAAACCTCTTCTCTGTGGGAACTTTATTTCATCTCCAAAGAGAAAATCTCTTCTGTTTGCATACAGCTAGTTTGAATCCAATTCATTATGAGAGAGAGAGAAATGGAGAGACAGAAAGACAGGGAGATGATAGATAATACTGATGGAGTTAAGCACAAAGAGAAGTTCTGTTTTGACACTTGTGACATATGTAGAACTAAACTAGGAAAGAGATGTAACTGCACAGGCCAAGCCTGCTTCCTGTCTTCCCTGAGGCAATGCATTCCCAGATGTCTGAAACTCACAGAGATCTAAAAATCATTTTAAGCATTTTTAGCTGAGAAGGGAAAGTTCCAAAGTGCAGAGAGCTTTTTAAGCACGCTTAGAAAAATGCAGCTGCACATTTACTTCCAGTCATACTTTATTAAACAGTGCAAATCTCTAAAACAGCATTGCTCCCAAGATGGTATAGGTCTCATCCTGAGGGGGGAAGCCATTAAAACTTGGGGAGTAGAAATGTGATGAGGGGTTCCTCCTAGGATGGAGTTGGAAGCTGTGAACTGTTGCTCAGGTTGCCATTATTTTGCCTTGACTTTTTTTAAAACTTTTATTCCATTTTAATGTTCACATTATTTTATAAGCTGCTTAGAGTCTTATTTAGATTAAAGCAGCATGTAAACAAAAACAGTGCCTGGGTTGTATTGAAGCAACTTGAGTCTGTGTTGCTACCAAACATTTAGCTGAAACATGAGTCTACTTTTCCCCTTAATTGTTTCACATATTCATAGAATATATTACTTGCATTATGATCAGTAATGTAGGTTACATATTTTTCTTCTTTGGGATTGTTTTGATTTAGTAGGATGAGTCAGACTTTTAGAAGAGTGTGGCTTAGTTTATCTTATCTTGAGTAGGCTACAAAATGGTGCAGTAATTAACACCTCATCTGGGGGATGATAAGTAGAAGAGTAGATCAAATCAAATGGATTTATAGGTATTTATATTTATATTTACAAGAAATTATGAATATCCTGGTTTAATTGTGGCAATCAGATGTGTAGCAGCATATTCCAACAATCTTTGTCGTACTGCAGTCTTCCATGTTTTATGGTGGAGTTGGAGGGATTGAGCAAAGAGCATTTGTAATTTCTGCAATTTTTCTGATTAATAGTTTCTTTTGACAAACAAAGTGCTTTTAAAAATGGTTTAGCAATGAGCGGAGAAAAGAAAAAAAACAGTAGGTAAATAAATCAGAACATGCTTTAACCCTATGTGAATCTGAAGTTGTTCTTCAAGCCATGGAATAGATGGCTAATGAGGAAGGAAATTCATTTTTTCCTATTTGCAGCTTACATGCTATTTACAGAATTATCCAGTCCTCCATAAGCAGTTTTCAGATAGCAGAGGTGAAGGATATATTGACTGATGTATTGGCTTTATTTGCACAATAAAGCCAATAAAAACCACTTGTGTTGTACATATAGCATCCACAATATATAACAGCAAGCCTGGACCCTCAGAATGAAAGGCTGGAGATTTCAAACCTTTTCCAGAAGATATTGATTTTAAGTACTCTGGCTATAACTGGACATCCCAGACAGTGGTGGGATTCAAAATTTTTTGCTACTGGTTCTATGGGCGTGGCTTGGAGGGTGTGGCAGGAGAAGGATACTGTAAAATTCCATTCTCTCCCCCACTTCACTAACCTGCTTTCCAGCTCTGTTCTCCTGTGCAGGGCAACAAAAGAAGACCCAGCCGATCAGCTGGGACTCAGGAGGCAGAGAATAGATGGGGTGCAGGCAGTCAGAGGTGGTATTTGCCGGTTCTCTGAACTATTCAAAATTTCCGCTACCGGTTCTCCAGAACTGGTCAGAACCTGCTGAATACTCACCTCTGGTCCCAGACCTCTTGCGATAACATAAGAGATTGGAGAGATAGCACTTGTTTCCCCATCCTAGACAAGTAGTTTCTGAGTTTGTATCTAGGAGAGGAGGAACTGAGGGAATCTCAGTATATGTTAAAGCCTATGCCACACACACTCACACACATGTATATATTCAAACTTAGATGGTACCTGGTTCATAAACCAGCATGGAGACCACACTATTCACAAAACCTTATGTTACCCAATTAATCTAGTAACCCAGGTTCACACGCTTGCTAAACCTTACCATCCTAACTAAAACCAACCCACTTTCAGAAACCATGAATCACTTCTTCCTTCTCTAGTGTTTCCCATGTTAATTTAAAAGATTCTTTTGAGAACTGTTGAATAAAAGATCTCTTTCAATAACTGTTCCTTATTAACAAATCTGTAGCACAATTTATTTTTATTCATAGCAGGAGATCTCCTGATATCTCCTTCCCCCCTCTTTAAAATGAGTTTAAATACTTAAATTCTTAATTTCCACAAGGTAGTTTTCAGTCCTTGTATTGCCTTGATTGCAGACATTTGGAATTTCTTTCTACAGTAGTTCTCTTTATCCATTGGAGTCTGCGGGGAATTGATGAAGATACAATATAGCTCTCTTCTCTAATATTAGATGCTGACTTTCTCATATTTCACTACAATGGAGAGAGACAAACTCCTTTAGGAAAGAATCACAGGGCTACAGAGATGCTCCTCTAGATTAAAAGCCCATGAAGTTGCCTTGCAAAAGGCAAAGAAAAGTGTTTTTAATCTAAAATTAAAAGAAACTCTAAAAGGAATGTCAGCTGCATGTATTTAAATCTTACAAACATGCATCTTTTATAACCCAGGCAGTTAACCTCAGAGAGACTAAAACTCTTTAGCTTTATCGACAAAACAAACATGAATGTGGTACATTTCTAAAATATTTATATTCAAACAAGAGCTAATTGTTCCTATAGGGAAAACTCTTTTATTTTGAGGTAAAGTCTTCTTTACTTCCTCTTTTACCACTTTGGGTGTCATGACAGATGCAAAATTCTGGTTCTTGCTCTTCTGGCAACCTCAGTCATTGTTATTTAATAGCAATAGCAATAGCACTTATATACTGTTCCATAGTGCTTTACAGCACTCTCTGGGCAGTTTACAATGTCAACATATTGCCCCCAACAATCTGGGTCCTCATTTTACCGATCTCAGAAGGATGAAAGGATGACATCAACCTTGAGCCAGTCAGGATTGAACTCCTGCCAGTGGGCAGAGTTAACCTGCAATACTGCATTCTAATCACTGCGCCACCATAACTGTTGTAGTCACTAAAGATTTAATTTGTTCAAAACATAATGAAGTTTTCAATTTTGCTTTGCACTGTTAACTGCTCTGCTTAGGTATACCATTCCAAATATATTGCATATATGCAAATATAGATACATTTGACAAAGCAGTAACTGATGTGGATCTTTAAAACACTTACAGATTTTCAGCTAAAAAAAGTAGAAAAAAGGTATAATCGACGCTTCTTAAAATATTTGCTTTGCTTGTTATCAATAAATTTGACAGGCAATTGTATATAAATATATGGTCTGTAATTTTTTTTAAAAATCAATTTAATGGCATGTTTTTAAACACTTAAAATAACTACTCTGTCAATTAAGAAAAAAGCTATGTTCATATATTAATCTCTATAGTGACAAAATATTCCAACCTATATGCTTAAGAAAGAGTTAAATGAGATTTACTCTCAGGTAAAAGCATAGGTACCTTTGAGTCAGGCTAGATTCCCAGAGACAGCATCCCTCCTATTTTCTAGGCAATATTGTGAAAGTGGTTTGCCATTGTTCTCTTCCAAAATGTTTTACTAATTCTTCAATTCTTCAGAATTCCTTGGTGATGGTGGCAACATTTTAGCTGACCGTGTGTGTGTGTGTGTGTGTGAGAGAGAGAGAGAGAGAGACAGACAGACAGACACACACACACACACAAACACACACAGAGACACACACACACACAGAGAGATTGTTTGATTCCATTTATGTTTTAAAATATATTGTTAGCTATCTAGAGTTGTTAACCATTTAAATTACATTTCAAATAAAATGTTACCTAGTGTGATGGGATATGAAATTAATGTTCATTTATTAACAAACTAATCTCTTCAATAAGGTGAATTAATAAAATAACTGTGGATATTGACAAGAACCCTAACTAACTGACTGATATTAGAATGCAGAACAGTGTCAGTGTCTGCTAAATATTTTGGCTGTGCATGTGCAGTCTGGGCAATTGACTGGATAGCTCACTGCAGTTTCTGGGCATGTCTGCAACAGAGCAGGAGGCAGAGCAAAGCACCAGTGCTGCAGCCACGAGGCGAGGTGGCGGGTGGTGGAACAGTCTTACGTGTCCTGCACCATTTTACTTAAGGGCCCCCGCAGCCAGGCCATCCATGCCCTAACACCTACCTCACCTCACAGCTGCGACACCAGCATGTTGCTCAGCCTCCTGCTCCATTGCGGCTGCAAAAAGTGGCCATGGCTCCTGCTGCATATGGTTGTTGCTGCCACTATAAGGCAGGTGTTGGAGTGTGGATAGCGTGGCTTTGGGGGCCCTGAGGTAAGCTGGTGCTGGCCGTGTGGATCAGCTCCACTCCCCACTTTGCGGCCACAGCACTGTAAACAACTAGACAGAATGGGAAGGTGGCCAGCTGCTCAGGCTCTTAAGTAGGGCTTATTTTGGGGGTAGGACTTATTAGGTGTACAAGTAAAAACATGCTAGGACTTATTTTGGTTATAGGTCTTATTTTTGGGGAAATGGTATATTTATTTATTTATTTATTTATTTATTAGACTTATATGCCGCCCCATCTCCGAAGACTCGGGGCGGCTCACAATCAAAACATATAGTACAGTAGTTATTTAAAAGAATTAAATAATTTAAGCCCGATAAGACCAAATTAAAGTGAATTAAAATTATCCCATGGCCCAGGTGAGGTAATCACAGCCCGATTTGGTCAAACAACCAGGTCTTTAAGTCGCGGCGGAAGGTGCGGAGGTCAGGGGCCAGACGGAGGTCCAGAGGCAGTGCATTCCATAGGTCAGGGACCGCTACAGAATATATATATAATATATATTAAAATTTAAATTTCACTTTATATGTAGGAATGTTGGGAAAACATGTATTTTATAAAATTATTAAAAGTATAACTTCAAATTATGTGTCTGGAGTCTGGACAATATGAATTATATTTTCATATTGCTAAACAATACAAGTGCTGTGATATTCAGATCTGAAGGGATGTTATTTTGAGAAACCTATTTGCTTCTTTTGCCTCCTTTTGCTCATTTTGATCTGATTTCTATTGCTACTGTATTTCTTTCAGCTGCATTGCCCTGTCACTTCATTTTGCACATGTCTTATTATTGCTTTGGGACACATTAAATGATGAGCTTGATTGCTAATTCAGTGCTCTGCAATGATTTATCCTGAAATAGATGGTTTTTTTTTCTCCTTCCCTTACCATCTTCAGAAGTGTAAATTCTCTCTTAAGTCCCTCTCTTGCTATTTCAGGATGGGTGGTGGTGATGGAAGAGAAACTAGATCTACTATCAGTGGTTTTCCTCCTCCACCACGTATCATTACAAATACTAGGTATTAAACACAGTTACATGGAATAAGAAGCCAAGCTACTTATGTCCATTTGGGGTTTATTTTTTTCATCTCTTTTTAAAAATATATGAGTTGTATTGAAAATTTTAAACAACATAAAAATAAATGTAAGGTAATACAAAGTAAAGAGAAAAAACGTAAAAGAAAGGAATCAAAGAAAAAGAAAAAAGTGCAGGAAAAAAAATGAACAAAAATAGAAAAAAAAGATACAATAAAGAGGCTTCCAATATTCTTCAGAGCAGTTATAAGTACAAATCTATTTTGACTCGAAAGTTATATTACAGTACTCTTCCTTCTATAGTCTGTCCTGTCTAATCATCAAAACCATAAGTCTTAAGTTCATTTTTTAGGAATTTGTATGCAAGAAGTCCACAAGAGGCTTCCAGTCGGCAATAAATGTAGATAATGTCTTTTTTTTTGTCAAAGAAGTTAATTTATCCATTTCAGCAAAATCTTTCAACTTTACCAACCTTTCCTCCATAGTGGGTAGTGTCAACTCTTTTCCATTTTTGCCAATGGTAATATCACTACAGTAATCCCATATTGAAATAATGTAGGAGATGACCAGGCTGAAGCCTTAAGGGGTCAAACACATCAGTCTTGAGTCCCTTTGCATCCATAAGAAATCTAAATCCAACCCACCTTGAATCCCATTGACTCTTATTTACCACCAATTTGCTTTGACTGTTAGTAGTTCAGATTCTTGTAGAGAGCATTAGCATACAATATACCTGCATTCGTTTTAACTGCCTGGACTCCTGATATCCTGTACTTGACAAATAATTTTCCATGGTGTTTTTTTTTACTTTTTATCTATTAATCCTAAAAGGAAAACTTCTGGCTTCAATTGCTCTCAGGAGGAGACTTCCTAACCAGTGGTGGGATTCAATTGTTTTTACTACCGGTTCTGTGGGCGTGGCTTGGTGGGCATGGCTTGGTGGGCATGTCAGGGGAAGGATACTGTAAAATCTCCAGTCAGAGGTGGTATTTGCTAGTTCTCCAAACTACTCAAAATTTCCGCTACCTGTTCTCTAGAACTGGTCAGAACCTGCTGAATACCACCTCTGTTCCTAACTCTCTTTTTCTGGTTACACTCTCTAAAATATGCTGCCTCTTTGCTCTCTGAAATGCAGCCCTCCTTTCTGGGAATCGAGACTCCATTCCACCATATCATCCCATTATTATCTGAGCTCAGGGCAGACATGGATTTTAATTTCTGCACAACTGAGTTGTATCTAGGACATATTGTACGCATGTTGTACTCTGACAATAAAGGTTGATTTTATTTTATTTTATTTTATTTGAAGTCCTTAAAACGTATTTATTCCTGTGCAGAACCAGTAACAAATATAACCATGTTTTTTTTTTCATGAACCTGATATAAAGTGTATTGTTTTGCTAGTGCATTGTGTCTACTCATTTAGCCTTCTTATATAGAAAAAAAAATCCATATATGTAGCATCTTGGGCCACTGATATTTGTGACACATTTACCTGTCATTGTCAAAGATAAGAAACATTTTATTAAAAAAAATGTACAGTAGAACTTTCAGCAACCTTATCATTATTTCAGTTCTTTATCCCTTCTCAGATTTTTTTTATTTTAAGACTACCTGTTTGATAGCCTCAAAATCCCCTCGAGCTATATAATTGTTGTCAAAGTTACATCAAAATGAAAGAGGTAAAAATAATGAACACATTGGCAGTATAAGAATCCAAGGCCTCGCATTTTTTTCGTGACAGCACACTATCAGGCTGTCACTGTGCCCTTGTGGCAAAAAATAAATTAGCCATTAGCATTAACAGAATGGCTGACTCATAAAGTCTGCCGTGTTCCCGAACCATTTAAAACGGCCGCTCAAGACCACTCCCTCACATTTATTATACAGAAATGGTTGCAGTATAATTCTACAACATTATTATTGTTTCTCTAAATTGCCCTCTAAAGGAAATGGCAAAACAGTTCAGGAGAAAGCAAGTTAAAAGATAAAAAGTGAAGAAAATTATTGAAAACAAAACACAGAATTTCAGAGAACATCCTTCAAAATGTAGAACATGGGTGTCCCTGCACATGGTTTTTAAATGTTATGACCATATAGTATTGTCTTCCTTTCATCCCCATCCTATAGAAGAGGCAGTTTTAGCTGTTTTACTTTCAATATAATATTTTTCATCTCCGGAGTGTTGCCATGGACATGGACTGATATGGTTGATGGAATACTCAAAGTTCAGGATTTGCTGAGCTCCAAAATCTGCTTTAGGCTACTGTGTAAATACATGTTTTATGGGCACTATTTTCCTGGGCAATTTTGCTGGAAATCTGGTTGCTTCGGCTGGGCTTGCATCTGATCCGCAGAGCGGTGAATCAACCACATGCCTCCTCAGCACCTGTCATCTAGTTTTAAATGTGGCTCTAGTGTATTTGTAGAAGAGTCCTACACATGTATTTAAAAATAGCTTGAAAAACAGTTGTGGGAATGGAGAAATAGTTGGAAAAGATTTGCAACTGTAGCAAGAAACTGTCCTGTGTCAATTGTCAACCAGATGGTTTTGAAATGCAGGTTCAGCCATCTTCTGAAATGGCATCAAATCTGTATCCAATTATAGCCAAAACACCCACTTTCACTTCACTGTTGTTGTTGTTGTTGTTGTTGTTGTTGTTGTTCTTCTTCTTCTTCTTCTTCTTCTTCTTCTTCTTCTTCTTCTTCTTCTTCTTCTTCTTCTTCTTCTTCTTCTTCTTTCAGAAAAAAGGCTAAAACTATGCTGTCTGAAGAAGTGAGGGGCGCTAGGAGGGCCACATGTGAACTGTAGACTCTCCATTCTTTATTGCACTAGTGCCTGGCAATTGTTTCTCAGGCAGACTGGCTAAAGGCTGGACGGTCAAGTCCCCACTGTACTGCCCATGGCTGTTGGGCAGGAGGGAAACTCTTGCTTTTCCACTGTGGAAGACCTACAGTAAACTTGCTATTTGCCACTTGACAAGTTTTATTTAGAAACTGACCTACGTACAGTACACCAGTACTCAAATATTTAGACACATAGTAATACCTCATACATGGAATGGGTCAACTCACCATGGCCAATTTGCCATAGCCAATTCATGATGGCCAACTTACTTGCTGCGATAGAATTCAACAATTCAATTTAATTACTTAAAACAATTTAGAAATATTTTAATTTTTGTCATTCGCATTAAATTTTGTCCTTACTTTGATATCTTTTCTTTAATGATTCTCTTCCACTATTTCTTCAATATTAGTGAAACTCTTGTCCCACTGCAAGTTGTCCCATGGCGAGTTGGCCGCAGCAAGTTGTCATAGACCTCCCTGTATATTCACTGTATAGGTAGTCCTTGACTTATGACCACAATTGGGACTGGAATTTCAGTCACTAAGTGATGTGGTCATTAAGCAAGTCATTGCATGCCAGACTTTATGTTATAACCATGTATACAATGGTCATTAAGTCAATCATATGATCATTAGGCAAATCATGTGGTTGTTAAATAAATCTGGGTTCCCCAATTGATGCTAGTATTGGAAATTGTTCGTGAAGGTTGCATATCACAATCATGTGACCACAGGACTGTCAGACCCTAGCCCAAAGATGACACAGTGAGATCCAATTGAGTCCAATCCTTTATTTGCTTATTCCTAATGAACAGACTATACTGTATCTTGCCAGATTATATCAGTAATCTTGTTGCTACAACCGTGTAACTAATTTAACAACTGTAGTGATTTACTTGGCAAGAAAGGTTAATTCTAAAATCTTATTTCAAATCTATGTGGCCTCTTAGTTCATGTGTAATTTTCCAAAATCAAGGTTCTAATCCCCCCTTTTGCTATTTAATCCAAGAACAAAACTCCTTGAACTTGTATTTAAAACTTCTTTTGGTAAGGATTGAAGGAAATTCACCTGGTGCTTTAAGATTCTTCAGTCCAAAGGTTCCTGTTAGGATGACAAGCAAATTAACAGGCCATTTCTAAGAATGATTAGAAAAGGAAGTATGCAAACCCTATGTCTTTAAAGGTGTTGATTATGATTTGATCAAGAAAGACATCACCTCCCGTTGCTCTAAACCTGCTGCTGTCTTGCAGACTCCTTGCAAGGAACAACTACATGCTTGTGGGTGATCTCAAGTCCTCTCCTTGTCTGGGAGAGGAACTACAAAGAACTAATCTACTCACCAGGTCTTCATTTCACTGTCAGCGCCTTTGGTTGTCAGCTCTGCTTCTAGCAGAGACATCTTCAGTTCGCAACTTCTTCCTCAGGAGTTGAAGTTTTTTAACCCACATTTTAGCAGATAATGGAAGGGCAACTATTCAGTAGTGGAAATGATAAGAAATTTTGCTTTCATCTCTTCCAACTTTGTTAGAGAAATGCATTCTGTCTTGAATAAACATAACTAAACCTTCTGAAAGGTTATTTTGCAAATGCCTCTGGTACAAATCATATCACATTCCCATTTCAGATTATTTTCTTAAGGAAGAAAAAAAAAGGAAAACCATCCTCATTGACACATCTAGCTCTACTTCAGCAGTTAATTAGTTATAAGATTTTGAGTGCTGCATAGAAGGCGAACTGTAGTTCTGCGTGTCATCTAAATAACTTGTGTAAATTGCAACTATCTATTGATTTTTTTAGACGATAAGATGTACTTCTATACTTTAAACTTTGGGTTCAATCAGCATCTCATGTATTTTAGATTAATCCATAAAAATGTGAGTGGGTTGCAAATTATATTCAATTTTTTTTTTGCTATGAATTGCATGTGTGCAGCAACCAGTTTAAGCACTATTCAATTTCTTCTACACAGGAGTGGCATTTTGAAGTGAATTACCAATTCATTTTCAGTCAAGGTGGTCTTTTGCCAATAAAATATAAAGACCAGAGCTGGCAACACCTCAGGAGTTACATAGTTCTCCAGGATTTTCCTTGACTGTGTTTGTGTCATCATAGTTTAGTGAGCAACCTTCTGTGCCATATAAATCAAACTCTGTCCTAGTCTCCCATGAAACACAGCAAAATGGACATCAAACATGTCTTCATTTATCTTAATTCTCAGCTTATCTTACATGATGGGAGAGAAAAGCTACAAGAGATTCAGGTTAAGTAGAGGAATCTTTCATTATTGCAAGGCAATGTTTAGCTCATCCATCATTTTTCTGCCCTGGCTTGACCTAAGCTGGTAGCATGAGTAAATAACCTGCCATAGGTAGAGATACAAGAAAAGAGATATTGTGGCATAAAGTAACAAACCCCACTTGTTCTCCAAATACCTTACCTAGCCAGTAAGAAAAATGAAAATTAAATGGCAGTAAGCAAGGACTTCTCATAATGTTCAAAAGGTTATAATTTTCATAAGGAACTAGGGAAGGACATACGTCTTTGAGATAGGATTTTGAAATGGGGCATGGACTGACCAATATGTACAAAGAAGACCTTGAAAATTATGAAGCTGGCCCTTTCCAAGGATCAGCATTTATGTATTTGTTAACTTTATATAGCCTTCCATCTCATGCTTGTGAGACCTATGGAGCAGATAAGACAATCATGTAGATCCTCCAATCTTTCTCAGTAGTGTTACCATTTTCTGAGAGAGCCTATAAGTTTTTCCAAGTGTCAGATATGGTAGCAGCCTTTATAAACACTGTAAGTGTATTGTATTTGAGCAATCCAGTTCAATATTATAATACTTTTTCATTTACACCTTCTATATTTGCAGCTTTACCATTTTTCAGCATTCCAATAAAATAGTTGGCAAGTGGTTAATAGCTAAGTAATCTTCCATCACTTTTCCCCCCTTAGGCATTAACATGCATAGCATTAGTTTTTGATTCTATTCTGTAACACACTGTATTGCTACTATTCCAACACAAAAGCTCTAACATCCTTCTTTCAAAATTCCCTCTCTTTGACTTCATTCAAATAATTCCTTCCCTTTATTTTTAATTCCGTTGACTCTTGGGAATTTCTTGTTAGTCTTTCTAATTCATTTCCAAAAAGGTTTTTTTTTAAATTTCCGCCAACATCACTCTGCATTTTCTTTCCCTCTTTTAATTTTAACTTGTTTTTGCTCTCTTTTGGATATATTCTTTGTTGCAATCATTTTCTTTATGTGTACTTTATATATAAAATGAGCATCTGATCCTTGTATAGCAGAGTATATGCCATATAACGAGAACAAAAGAAGACTGTGATGTTATACCCAATACATTTTCCCCACATCAATGCCTTCTAGAGGTTTTAGACTTTAACTCTTCTAATCCCAAATTGAGTTATTCAACATGTAATGTTGATTATATAATGCCATTAGATCCAGGAAGGCTGAGTAAGGGTCTAGGGAAAGCAACCTGACTTGAACAAATGAGAAATTAGGAGATATGAGTTTGGGAGAAAAGAGATAATCTAGAACAGGTGACAGGAGAAACAGGTTTGGTCTTATTCTTAGGGAGAAAAGAGGTAATCTAAAACAGGTGACAGGACAGTGGGTCCCTCTAGGGCAGAAAACAAAAAGAATAGGCATTGTTGAGAGTTCACTACATAAAGCTGAAATGAAAATGAACTTTAACTTGACATTAGTGTGGAGATAATCTCTATTTGGCCCTTCTAGGAAATTCAGACTTGCTGATAATCTTTTGAAACATGGAAAGGAGGCCCACACCCCAAAATAAATCAACATTCCTTCATTTAATACTAATTAAGGCAGAACATTTCATTGAGGAATACTTATTTAATTATTACACTTATATGCTCAATTCTCTTGGAAGCGACTTTAGGTGGCTTACAGTAAATAAAAGCATCAGATGAAAGATTAAAACATTAGAACAATAAATATTAACATTGAAATTGATTTGAAAATTAGCAAAGTTGAGGAGGTAGGGAGCAAGAGGCACCTAGGGAGGAGGCAGGCTTTTTACCTTAATCCATTAACCACCTCCAGAATAATGTGCCCCCAGTTGGCAGAGCCAGGTCTTCAGGTCCTTTTGGGTGTGGATCAGACCTTGGGAGTCACAATGTTCCAGAGGGCAGGAGCCACGGCAGAAAAGGCTCTTTCCTGGACCCCACCATCTGGAATTCCTTGATTGACAGGGTCTATAGTATGCCCTTTCTGCTGGCATGGCTGGGGTGGACCAATTCCTTTGGAGTGAGATGGTTCTTCAGATAACCTGGACCATGCATAAACGTTAAAAAAAAACCCAATTTTAAAGGTTAAAAAAAACACACCAATATTCCAGAAAATAACCCGTGATGCTGTCATTCTTAATTTTAAGAGAAATTATAGCTGAGGGTAGCTAAGAATAGCAGATAAACTCAGAGCAAGAATAAATTGAATTTCATAGCGGTAGATGCTAAATAAAAATGGTGCTAAAGGTGGATTGGCATTTCTGACAAAGATTGCACATAAACACAACTGCAGAAAGATTTCACAGGTTTTAAAAATGGAGAGCAGCAAAAAAAAAAAGAAGCCAATGTGCTATACTAAAAACATAGCCAAAAACCAAAGGCAACAGAAAGAGTATAAATCAGAGCTTCTATAAATATGTTCAAAACAACAGGAAGAGAAAGCGAAGATGGAAAAATCCTAACAGGCTATGAAGCAAAGGCCAATCTATTCAACTATTCGTTTTGGTTCAGTTTTCATCAACAAGGAAATACATCTCATGCATGTAACTTTCTTAACAGAATAACAGAGTTGGAAAGGACCTTGAAGGTCTTCTAGTCAAGTAGGAAGCCCTGTACCATTTCAGACAAATGGTTGTCCATTCTCCCCATTATTGGATCACCCACAACTTCTGGAGGCAAGTCATTCCACTGATTAATTGTAACTGTCAGGAAATTTTTCCTTATTTCTAGGTTGCTTCTCTCTTTGATTAGTTTCCATTCATTATTTCTTGTCTTGCCTTCTGGTGCTTTGGAGAATAGGTTGACCCCCTTTTCTTTGTGGCAGTCCCTCAAATATTGGAACACAACTATCATGTCACCCCAAGTCCTTCATTAAACTAGATCTACCCAATTCCTGCCACTGTTTTAGCCTTCAGTCTTTGTTGCAACCATTTGTTGTAACAGCAACATGGAGGTCATTTGACACTTCTTTCTTTGCAGTTTATGTTGGAAAATAATTCAGACAGAAGCAGATGGATCCAGATGCTTCAGGAAAAAAAAGTGATAGATGTGAAAATAGTTTCTTTTTTAGAGTATTGCTTAAAATCTGATCATAGAAGGTCAAAGCAATCAACAGTCATTGTCCATAATTCAGATTCCAACAGGTGACTTCATTGTAGAATTGGAAATATTTAGCAAAATAACAAGAAACAGACAATAGAAGATCGCATGAATATATGTTCAGATTAAGATTACTTGTGCTAATGTGAAATACATCAAACAAATACAAAACATAATGAGATTATAAAATTGTTATTAGTATCCATCTGTCATCTCATCAGAAATGTATGAAGTGAAGAAAATACTTTTTTGGATGGAGAATAAGCGGTTGTGTTACTGATAATGATCTTTGAACTCTGTTGGGAAGGGTTTGGATCACAGGGAACAGGCAATAGTAATGCATTTTTCATATAGAGAAGACAAGGGGAGTCCGTGAGTGATATATAGACGTAATTATTTTAATGAAATTTTGGAACAAATATCAATATGTAGAAACATTGACAGTTGAACCAGTTATGGCAGCTCATAGATTTTTGTCAAGCCTATCTTTAGGGTTATTTCTCATTCTGTGAAACTCTAAATAGCAATACATTACAACAGGGTCTATTCATTATTTCTGAAAACAAATGAAATACTTGCTTTGCTGGACTGTTCACTGTACCTTTTTTTAAAAAGCTTATAATTTTCTATTCCTGTAGGCATATGGACCTTTCACTAACAAAGATCTTACACAGAAAATAAAGTAACAAAAAGTTCCTAGGAATCAATATTACAAGAACTTGATAATACAGGATTACAGTTTAGAATTTATCTGGCAAATGCCTTTAAATATTATTTCATGGAACAAGACATATTTAAACATGCAAAACAGTCATGTGACTCACAATTCATCATGTTCCTGTGTCTCACTGGTAACTGTGAATGACATTTAACTGGGTAGCATATTGTCAACACTTTGCAAAGGGACAAGTTCAGAGTTGCAAAGACTGCATAGTTATCAATTAGGTATTCTTAATTTTAAAAAGTAAAGTAAAGGTTTTCCTGTCTGGTTGTGTCTGACTCTAGGGCGTAGTGCTCATCTCCAATTTTTGGCCAAGGAAGCCAACATTGTCCAAAGACAATTCCTGTGGTCATGTGGCCAGCATGACTATACGCCAAGGGCACACAAAAGATGTTACCTTCCCACCAAAATGGTACCTATTAATCTAATTGTATTTGCATGGTTTCGAACTGCTAGGTGGGCACGAGCTGGGGCAAGAATGGGAGCTCAACCCATTGCATAGTGCTTGGGTCTCAAACCCAGGCTGTCAGCTTTCCAACTGACAAGCTCAGCATCTTTAACCACTGAGTCAATGTGCCCCCTATTCTTAATATTAATCTAGAATAATTGCGAAATCTTGGGAACTGAAATTGGAATTTCCAAGCCTCGGAATTTATTTATTTATTTATTTTATTGGACTTATATGCCGCCCCATCTCCGAAGACTGCTCACAGCTAAAACATACAAATACAATAAATAATTAAAAAGAATTAAACAAATATAAAGTCCAATAAGACCAGATTAAAATAATTTAAAAACTATCCCATACCCCCTGTGAGGTAGTCACAGCCCGGTTTGGTCAAATAGGCCAGGTCATCAATTCACGGCGGAAGATGCAGAGGTCAGGGGCCAGACGGAGGTCTAGAGGCAGCTGGTTCCATAAGTCGGGGACCGCCACAGGATAGGCTCACCGCCGGGGGACCACCAGCCGACATTGGCTTGCTGATGGGACCCTGAGGAGCCCCTGCCTGTGTGCCCATACAGGGCGGTTGGCACTCGATATCGGCAGGAGACGCTCCCTTAAATATTGTGGACCCATGTCATGTAGGACTTTGAATGTTAAAGCCAAAACCTTGAATCTCACCTGGAGTGCAACCGACAACCAATGCAGGTCACGCAGGAGGGGGTAATATGGGAGAATCGGGAAACTCCCATCACCACCCCACCGCATTCTGCACCAGCTGCAATCTCCAGATGGTATGCAAGGGCAGTCCTAAATAGAGAGCATTGCAGTAGTCGAGTCGCGAAGTAACAAGGGCATGAGTGACTGTGTGCAGGGCATCTCGGTCCAGAAGCGGGTGAAGCTGGCGAACCAGCCAGACCTGGGCAAAGGCCCCCTGGTGACAGCCCCACCTGCTCCTCCAACTGGAGCCACGCGTCCAGGAGGACCCCCAGCTTCCGTGCCCTATCCACAGGGGCAACACCACTCCCCCTATGGTCAACAATGGACATTCCTGACTGGACCGAGATGCCGGTATGTACAGCCACTCAGTCTTGGCGGGTTGAGCGAAGCATGTTTCTGCCCATCCAGATCCGTACCGCATCCAGACAGCGTGTCATCACGGAGAGGGCATCACTGATCTGGTTTGGGGTGGAGATGTATAACTGGGTATCATCAGCATATTGGTGATACCTCACCCCAAAACCACGAATGATCTCACCCAGCTGTTTCATGTAGATATTAAATAAAAGGGGAGAGGACCGACCCTGAGGGACCCTACAAGTGAGCCCTTGGGGCCAACCTCTGTCCCCTGTCAACACCGATTGCACAGCCCGAGAGGTAGGAGGAGAGCCACCGAAGAACAGTGCCCCCCACTCCCAGCCCCTCGAGGCGCAAAGGATACCATGGTCTATGGTATCAAAGCCACTGAGAGGTCTAATAGGACCAGGACAGAGGAAAAACCCCTGTCCCGGGCCCTCCAGAGATCATCCATCAGTGCGACCAATGCCGTCTCCATGCTGAAACCAGGCCGGAAGCCCGATTGGTACGGATCTAGGTAGTCCGCTTCATCCAGGAAGAGTGGAAACTGCTGAGCCACCACACTCTCGACAACCTTCGCCAAAAAACTAAGGTTGGAGACTGGACGAAAGTTGTCTAACATGGTCGGGTCCAGGGCAGGCTTCTTCAGGAGGGGCCTCACCACCGCCTCTTTCAAGGCGGAGGGAAAGACACCCTCCCTTAACGAAGCGTTGACCACTGCCTGGAGCCAACCGCAAGTGACCTCCCTGGAGGCATAAGCCAACCAGGAAGGGCATGGGTCCAACAAACATGTGGTGGAACTCAGACGCCGCATAATCCTGTCCACTTCATCCTCGGAAACAGGATCGAACTCAGCCCAGATCACATCGGCCAGACTACTTGCACCCCGATCCTCAGACCACTGCAAGGTGGAACACAACCTGCCCTGAATCCACGTGATCTTATCCGACAGATATTGACCAAATTCCTCAGCCCTTCCCCGAAGAGGATCCACCACCTCCCCTGGATGTAGGAGGGAGCGGGTGGCCCTAAACAGGGTGGCTGGGCAGTTATCTGCGGACGCTACAAGGGTGGAGAGATAAGACCTTCTCACTGTCCTCGTAGCTACCAGGTAAGTCCTAATATGGGCTCTTAGCTGGGCTCGATCGGATTGGGAGTGGGTGGCCCTCCACCTGCTCTCTAAACCCCTCCGACGGCACTTCATCTCCCGGAGCTCCTCAGTGTACCAAGTAGCCACCCGGGATCCACGGTGTGTGAGGGGACGCATGGGGACAACCCTGTTGAGGGCAGCCCCTGCAGCCTGTTGCCAAGCGGCCGCCAGGTCCTCAGCAGAGTTGTGGCCAAGGGAAGTGGGAAAAGACCCCAGTTCCGCCTGGAACCTCTCAGGGTCCATCAGGCATCTGGGGCGGAACCATCTAAGTGGCTCCTCATCCCAGCAGTGGGGAGAAGCCTGTTGGAAGACCAGCCGCAGGAGATAGTGATCAGACCATGGGGCGGGCAGTGTCGCAACTGGCCTGCCCTCTATCACTCGCCACTGTTCGAGACAAAAACTAGGTGGGTGTTTCCCCTCGTGAGTCGGGCCTTGAATCAACTGGGTCAGGCCCATGGCCCCATGGAGGCCATGAATTCCTGGGCCAAACCCGACTCCCCCCCCAGGGAAGGCAGATTGAAGTCACCCAGGACCATAAGCCCTGGGAGATCCACCGCCACCCCCGAGAGGACGTCGAGAAACCCAGGCAGGGTTGCTGCCACACAGCTGGGGGAAAGGTATGTCAGCAGCAAACCCACCTGACCACCAGGCCCCCACCTCAGGAGAAGGGTTTCACTTCCGCCTATCTCAGGAACAGCGACCTCCCTTGGAATCAGGGTCTCCCGAATAACCACAGCCACTCCACCACCCCTCCCCTGAGCCCGTGGCCGGTGCAAAATCCGAAAACCTGGGGGGCATAAATCAACCAGAGGGATTCCTCCCTCTGGCCCCAGCCAGGTCTTGGTGATGCAGGCCAGGTCTGCAGCCTCCTCCTCGATCACCTCACGGAGGAGGGCAGACTTATTAGCCACGGACCTGGCATTAAAATACACCAGCCTGAGCCCAGGGGTCCCCGTTCCCCTGCTCCCAGGGGAGGAGGTCATAGGGTCGGAGCACACCACCGCTCGAAGGTAGCGGGAGCGCGCTCCCAACACATGATCTGGCCCTATGCCTCGTCATCTCCTGTCGATCCCAACCACCCTGGGGATCGCAATCCCCGGCCGCACTCCAGGCCCCCACCGGCCCCCAACCCCCGCCACCCCCACCATGAACTGGGCTGCAATCCACCCTCCTGGCATCATTTCCCACCCTCCTCCCTAACCTACTTAAAAGTTTGTTTAAAATTTTGATTAAAGGGGCCCTAGTGACCCTCTTTTTTGTTTTCTTAGAGCCCCAACCCCACCCAACTCCCCACCATGCCATCTCTCCGGGTTCCATAACCCATCCTTGAGGTAGGCTGGTGATAATGTAGCAGGCCAGGAGGGAGCCTCCTAAAGGCCTGCAGCTCTGCTGCCGTAAAAGTTCGAATGTTACTGATATGAGAATATCAAGGAACAGGCACAAGGGTCTACAGATGGAAGTGATAAAGTCCGGAATATAAGAACTTGGTTGAGTCCTAGGTGCTACCCATTGGGGGATCCAGGAACCAGGCTGCCCTCTCACAGCAGTCCTGTGGTCGATTTCCAAGTGAGTTGATCAAGTGTCACTTGGAATGGTTTGAAATGCTTTTTCTCAGGTACAGTATTTGGCAACCTGGGCTAAGTTGCATTTCTTACCCCCTGCTATCACTTGAGTGTTGAAGCCTGTTATTTCTTCCTTTCATTTTCTCCAACCTGTCACATAAATATTATTTGATGGTGCAGGAATGGCTACATGTACAAATGCTGGTTTCATTTCACATTTGTTTTATTTTGGGAGGAAAACTTGAGCTGTTTCTGTAATGATTCCTGAATTATCTTTTTCAAACAAGATTCAAATTTATTTCTGAAGATGTGTTGGAAGGGACACTTAGAACAATTGGTCTTCAACCTTCAGAAAAGTGCAAGTGTCCCATTCACTTACTGTATATATTTGTGGATAAATCAAGAACCAGGCCTGAAAATACTCCCCCCAGATTGGGTTCGGCTTATCTGTGGACCAGAGCTCAGATTTTCTAAAGCCTGTCATGACCTTAAAATTGCACAGTTTTATAAATGATGATGTAACACTTCACAGTTTTCCCCCTATTGCTGTGGTTGAAACTCTGAGGATGAGCTTATCTGCAGGTGACACATTTGTTCATGGTTGAATTAAAAAGTATATAGTCTATCACTACAGCTAATGCCACTGTTGGTGCCTGCAAGCTGTGTTCATTTATTTATTTACTTTATTTTGTACTGTCCTTGTTTACAGAATTTAAGATGGTGTGTACGGTGGTACTTCCAAATCATATTTAGCTTACAACAGTCCTCTGAAGTGGTTTGATATACACACTCACACATACTTCTATGCATACATTTAGAAAACTACTTCATCCTCAGTTTCTGTTGTTCAGAGATAGTTCTTCTTGTGGGATCATTTTTGCACTACATCATTGGAGGGAAACTGTGATGATTTGGTTCCTCTGTTGTTGGTGTAATTGGTTCCCACAGCTAAATTTCACTGCTGCAGTACATTCTATCAGATTCAAGTGTGTCTAGAAAGCAACTGGATGTAGGATTCTATCCCCAGACATTTTTCTTCATTATTATTTTTAATCCTCCTTTTCATAAAGAACAAAAGGCATTCTATAAAGCTGGCTATAGATCCAAGGAAAGCAAGCATATTTGACTAAAGTCGATAGCTATGGACAATTCTGTGGATAAGTAGTTACTAATTTTAGCTATATGTCCTTGTTTTCTTTACCTTTCTCCATAATTCCGTTTTGTAGAACTTGCTCTTCTGTGCAATTTGCAGTATGTTGTTTATTCCAAGACTGAAGGAACTGATGGTGTCTACCTATCTAGTTATGCATGAACTGTTCTTTATTATGGCTGAGAGAATTTTTAAGAACTGACTGTGCTGAACCACTGATATTTCTTTCTTCTGACAGAATTTCTAATGAATCCTTTTGTTCTATTAGTTATGCTAGGTAGCTAATAGTTTGGTTGTTTTACCTTTTAAAAAAATCTTGGTAGTTCCTATATACTGTACTGTTATATACTGCTTTTTAGCTCAGTAAATGCCAGCAAGGGGACCAGTACCCTTGACGCATATCGATTGCTGCAGCATTAAGGAAAGCATAGAAGCCTGAAAATAATGAGAATAAAGGATACACATGCTACCGCCAAAGCCAGCTGCCCAACGTAGGTGAAATGGCATTTTGTGTTGTGATAACTCAGCTGCCTATTAGCAACCTCCAAGCAGAGATGTCTAGTGAGCGAGTGGCTGTATCAATTGAACAAGCAAGCAAATAAATAAATGGCTTACTATTGGTGGGAAGGGAGGAAGAGGCAGCCATCTCCAGCAGCAAATGTTATTGTCAAAAAAAGGGAATTGGACATAACAAAACTTTATTATTCTTTAGTACATGCCGGTTATACCTTGAGGGGTCCTTGGTGCTCTCTGAGGTTGGTTGTTTTCTTGCCAGATGTTTCATTACCCAACCTAGGTAACAATCATCAGCACTGGGTTAGGTAATGAAATGTCTGCAAGAAAACAATCAACCTCAGAGAACACCAAAAGCTCTTCATTTCAAGCCTGAGCTACAAATATTCTCCTTTATTGTTATACTTTTATGGGCAGGAGGGGGAAAGAAAGGCACTTTGGTTTTGAGCCATGGCAGTAGTTTCCTTCTGGGTCAGTTGTGGATTACATGTAGAGAGACAGAAAGTCCATGGCATCCTACACAATTCCAAAGGTGGTTGCAACTCCCAAAGAGATAGGTTTCCCTTCTTCTTTGGGAGAACTAACATACTGTAGAGTGAGTGCTCAAATTCCCCAGAGTTCCTTCACCTGTGGGATTTTGTCTCTCAGAATTGCAGATTTCATGAAGCCTTTGAATAAGCGAGAAAGAGGATAGCACAAAGAACACAGCCTGGATCATGACACTTCTAGTGTTATTTTTAAGAGGCATACCTGCTGCTCTCTCTTGGTCTAGCTGTGCCCTCAAGGCTGTCAAGGACAGGGGAAAAAATGACTGCCGCCCAGAACATCCATTGAAAAGGGGCTCTTTGTGAGATGCTTTGGAAGCCCACTGAGCTTTAAAAGCAATATAGGAATAAGCAAATAACGCACACCTTTTCATGCACGTAGAAATGGAAAGGCATAGAATTCTAGAAACAGCAACAATTCACCTGTTTTTCAAAATCATTTGTCAAACTATAAAATATTCTCCACTTTTGGTTTTCAAAAACTTACAGGGGATTTGAGAGGGAAAAAAAAGTCTGCAGTTGTCAGTTGCCACTTGATATTGCTCATCAGATGATAGCATCCAGAAGCTGTTATCTTATGAAGTGGGACTTTCATGAGCCTTTGGGAACATCAACATATTGCTGATCCTGAAATGACAACTTCCAGTTTGCACATTAGTTTTGAAAGTTCTAAATAGAACACAAATTGATTTTTCTTTCTAAAAATGAATTTCATGTAGCATTATTTTTTTCAAGTTTCTGTTTATTTTTTTTCACCGAAGAAGACATTTTAGGTAGCCAACAACTTCAGTGAGATTATTTAGTTGCATTCTTAATTTTTTTTAAAAAAAAAATCAGTCACAGTCTTCTCTACTTTCCCCCCCAAAATCTCATTCATTTGTTTATCTTGCAGGCTTTCTGGATTTCAGTTGCCATCGTCTCTTGTGAGCACAGGTTCTATTCTGACGCTTTGTTTTACAACTGATTTTGCTGTGAGTGCCCAAGGATTCAAGGCTATCTACGAAGGTAAGATGCTATATTTTAATATGCAAACAGCCCCACAGCTTGAATGGCATGGATACTTTCCTTGTGGATAGATTTAAATCCCTAAGACAATTTGCAGAATTGTTGTGAGAATATTGAATATCTTGCTAACATTATATTGATAATGATTGGGTTGGTAGTTTTGGAATGGTTTAGATTTGTTTAAAAAAAGAGTTTTTCTTAGAAGTTTAGTTGTGCAAAATACTGACTTTATTTTATGGTTTATTTCATTTTCCAAATATCTGAGTTGGAAAAATATAGGTTTAAGTCAGATGTTATTTTTACATTCTTTGAGAGGCAGTATAAATTTTCTTATGGTACAACTCTGTATGTGTGTGTCAGTATGACAGAAAACTAGATGTAAGTATTTTTATATTTTATTTGTTTTATTTGCAGCATATGAAAACTGTACTCATAAAAAGATTTGGGGCAATCTAGTACAAATAGCACAAATAATCATCAGTACTTAGTCAACATTAAATCAGATAGCTTTACCATCATATCACCCTGTGAGTCCAAAGTTTATTATTAACCAATGTGAAATGGTTTTAAGGGCCTTTAAAGGCCTGGCATAATTCTTGGGTCACCATATTCCCCACTGAAATTAATGCTGTTCAAGGCATCCCCATGGATGTATTCATTTATATGCTTGCTAAAATATGGAGATACTTAGCATTGCAATACAACAGCCATTCAGATGGTTATCCAAATGTGGAAATGATAACTCTATTACATTGCTTTTCAGTGGGATGTACATTTGTGTGTATGTTAGTAGTCAGATTGCTTTGACTGTCTCTGATAATGACAAAACTTAAGAAATAGTAAAAAGCATCTGATAGGGAAGTAGCTTATTCCATTCATAAATAAAAATAGAGAAGCAGAAAGAGAAAATAAGGCTATACTGCAAGGGTGCAATGTTATATTTATTTATCTGAAAACATTAAGCTTAGTTGCATTAATACACATTTGAGTTGACCTCAATGGAATTGATTTTACATGCACAGGTCTGCTTTGTTGTAATGAGATTTCATGCATGCTTTCTCAAAAGTATTTTTTATTAAATGAACACATGTATAAATAAGAATGCTAATAAATTCTCAGGAGGTTTTGAAAGATCAGATCAATTATCTCAATATATACCTCAATGTTCTCAATATATACCTTATTGCAACTAGCATGCCAAAGAAATGTCTAATTCAGAGCTGTTTGTCAAGTTTTGTTGTAAAGAGATTTTTTTTTCCTAGGGGTATTTTACAGGCTGATGGAATGAATGAAGTTGCATAATCTTACATAGAACAATTTTTGAGAATCCAAAAATGAATATTTGAAGCATATTTAAACTGATAGCATTCCCTTTTTGTGGCCACAGAATCAGTTTGGCTGTTAACCAAACAGAGTAAAAATTCTGAACTACTTTTTGATTCTGTGCTTGTCTTTATATTAGCATATGGTAAACTTTAGAGATCAGTTGAATCTTGTGAAGTTCCATTCTGGAGGCAAAACTGTAGGCCATGAAAGGAATCAACTGCAAGTGAATGAAAGTCAAATGTGTTTTTCTGTCTTTCTTCAAAGGGCTTGATTTTACTCATAGTTTGCAATACTAGAAGTCCCAAGCTCTTTTGGAGCTGAGCTAGGGTACCAAACAAAGTGAGAGAAATATTTGAACCTTCGAAAGAAAGTACTGTTTATCTCTCACTAAATTTTCTTTCTCAACCTAAAACTACCTTTTACTTTTAATGCTGTAATATCACAGTGATTATAACCATTGCCTTCCAAGCAGTAGATTGGTGATTCAACACCTATTAGGATTGTCTTAATAACTATTTTTCTCATATTAATCTTCCTATTTTCCCATGATTCTCTATTTCATCAATTTTTTTCCATCACTGAACCTAGAAGGATTTCACCCTGAGTTCCCAAATAGCAAAACAAAAAAATAAAGAAAAGTATTGAAAGTGCAGGAAATAAAAATAGCAATTCTTTTTTAAAAATGCTGGATCTTGAACCATCAATCTGATATTTATAATGCCAAGGTTGCAACCATTGAGTTATTATAGGCTTCATGGTAAAAACAGTTCTAGGAGGTATGAGAGAGCATGGGAAGCATTGATTGAGTTCCTGCCTCTGTGAAAATGCTGAACAATTGCTGTGTTCATCCCGTGCAATGACCTGACATGAAAAGTGTACTTTGGAAGTGAAGCAGAAAAAAAATGGATTCTGAAGTATAGTAGACAGGAACTATTCCCTTGGCATGCTCAATATTTTAGTGGGATGAATTTCAGGTCCAATTTGATCCCTATGCATTCCCTTCCTAGGCAAAGAGGTAAAGGCAGCTGGTGGGAAGAAGAGGGATGAGGCACACCCACAAACAGTACAGTATGATCATGCCTTATGGCACTCCATTGTTATATTTACTGAATAATACATTAAACATTTCAGAAAAAGTAAGAGGGCAAACAGTGAGTGTCCAAGCAGTATAATTTCCATTCTTTCTTCTATTCTCTTTGGTACAAAACTACTACCTATCTGTCAGTCTACTGGCCTACCTAACTTACAGTATCTATCCCAAAGATGCTTTTTCAAGAGGCAACTGGACTTTCTGGTTTTTCTCTGAAGACATTTCACTTTTCATCCAAGAAGCTTCTTCAGCTCATTCTCCAGAGCTGAAAAACCTTCTTGGATGAGAAGCGAAACATCTTCCAAGAAAAACAGGAAGTCCAGTTGCCTCATCCCTCCCTCCTTCTCCTGTTGAGAATTATGACAGGATGATTGTTGCCTCCATTAGCCTACATTCACAGGCCACATGTTTTATGAACCCAGGTTTATATGCCAGTTGTAACAACAATTCTGTCATTTATTTCAAGCATCCTTCCTTGCTACATTTATTTAGACAAAATGTTTGCTACCAAATTCTTAAGGGTGATGAGGGCACTGTTGGGAGACTAAAACAACAGATCTGGGATAGACTGTCATGGATAAAGTCTATCTATGTGGTCATTAAGAATTGAAAACAACTTGATGGCACGTAATCATCCATTTAAGACACAGGGAGAAATCTATCTGCCACATCCTTACACAGAAATGAAATCCATTGGGCCATGACTGACAAGGTTAATACAAGCTGGAGCTGATAGAATTAAAACAGTAGGCAAAAACATTAGGAGGGCTACAATTTAATAAAGGATGCCTTAATAAAGTTCCACGGGTTGTTCAACACTCCAAATGCAGTTGAAATATATGTTAATATATATGTTTATTCTTCTTTCCTTACTGGTCCTTCTATCTTATTGATACATCATCATCTTCTTTTAATGACCCCATAATCCCTTGTGGGGTGGAGTCTGAGCAACTGAATGGAGCTAGCAGAGTGTTTTAATGGCCGGATGCCCTTCTTGTCACCAATGTGGAGATTTGTTCAGCTGATATATGCTCAGTGTGCCTAGAGAGAGAAATATCTGCCTCTGCCTAGGATCAAACTCATAGCCTCCTGATTGTGATGTGAGCACTCCACCTCTAGGCCACCACACCAATTTCTATCTTACTGATACATGTCTCTGTTAAATGATTTAAATCAGTATTAATATTATTAAGTATTCAGAAGTTGCTGAAAAGTTGTTTATCATGTGAATTATGGACAGCATCCAATATAATAGAGTCCCTCTCTGAAGGAGATGGATGGTTCCTATATATGATAAATACATATATAAAAAAATTAAAAAGGCCACATAATATATATATTCACTAATTCTTTTCATTAATGTGCTCCAAAATGTTCCTCAGCACTTGGAAGTGAAAATGAGCCATTGTAGTTAGGGTCAGAGGAGTCTGTTGTGCAATTGTATGTCATTCCACCAGTGGATGGACAGTTAGATGTCTCCCAATCTATGTCTATAGAGATTCTCAAGTCATGGTTGTCTCAAAAGGTGCATTTCCAAAAGGCAACTGGACTTTCTTTGCTTTTGCCTGAAAACATTTCACTTCTCATTCCAGAAGCTTCTTCAGTTCTGAAGAAGCTTCTTAGATGAGAAGTGAAACATCTTCAAGCAAAAACAAAGAAAGCCCAGTTGCCTTTTGAAAAAGCACTTCTGGGTCTCCCAAACTATGGAAAAGAGAAGTCATATTTGAATGATTCTCTAAGCATTCGCAAGTCTTCTCATATTTTCATATAAAATTCCAATTTGTACATCCATGGAATAAACCTCACTTTACAGCTTCCTACTGGCTGCATCAGTGCTTGAGAAAGTTGTTCTTAGTACAATGAACTTTTTGGTTGTTCAGCAAAACCATGATGCTGTTTGCCAGTTTACAACTTTGATCTTCTCAATAGATTCCATTTCTGAGTTTTATCTTGGCAGGTTTGTCCAATGGCACAGTATGGATTCACTTAACTGTGCAATAGGAGCACACTCGATGTCTGTAAGCATTGGCTTGTAGCTTTAGGGTTTGCATTTTGAAAGGATGCTAGAAGAAATTATTGCCCTTGAGCTGAGTTTTTTCTTCAGTGTCCAACCTGGTTTGTGTTTTCCACTACAGTGATCAACTAATCTGAACTTGAATTAAGTTTTGCAAAGTGAAGCACACACTGGGCTGAAAATGTATGTCACGCTCTGTTTTTTTAAAAGACATTTTGAGAAAGAAAGGCAAACCTACTAGCTCTTTTCAGTCTTCTTTAATTCTTTCCATTAACAGCTTTAGTTCTTTTGTTATCTTGATTGCTATTGGGGATTTTAAAGTGACTGGTCTTTCTAAACACCTTCAGGAATTATTTATTGGAATCAAACAAAAAGCTCAAAGAAAAACAACTGTGTCTTAAGTTATATCCCCCCCTTACATAGGATCATTATTTCCTAGATTTATTTCAGAATTGCTGTAAAGTTGGCTGATGGATTGATTGTACCATCAAGTCAGTGTTGATTTTTAGCAACCCCGCAGATGCACCTTCTCCATGATAACCCTAACCCAATCTGCATCCATCCCTACTTTATTTGACTTCCTGTTAGTCATCTTCTTCTTCTCTTTCCTTTTATCTTTCCAAACTTTAAGGTCTTCTGAAGATAGCTGTTTTTCATAATGTGTAAAAATATTCATTTTCCATAACATATTAAACTATAATATTACTCACAACCTCTGAAATGGATGTGAACAAACTTCCTTGAACATATTGAGGATTCATTCTGCTGTTTTCAAATTGTGGTTTTATCTATGTACTACTAAAACTCTCATTGTGTTTATCTATTTGTTAATCCTCAAGTTAACCCAAATGGTGCAACATACCACAAAGAATTTTGAATCATGGTACCTAAAATCCATTAACTTAAAGAATGCATAAGCAATCTGAGACTCATTACTCCCATGGAATTGAAATTTGCATAATATTCAGAGCAGATTTATTCATGAATGTATGGCTATTATAAGATCCTTGCAGTCACTGGATAATGATTTATGCTGCTTCCTGCCAGCTTCCCACAAGCAATGTCATTGGGGAAGCTGGCAGGCAGTTAGAAATTGTTCCCACTCCCACTGCTTTTGCCCACCTGTAGTCATTTTGTTTATTTGTTTAGGTAAATAAATATTAACATATTATTAATGTTTCTTTATCAATGCTATTATTTTTCTATTTATGATAATACACTTTTAGATAATTACAGGACTGCTCAGCATTGGGGTAAAAAGAAATATAGTCAGCTTAAAATTTAATGTTCATTCAAGTCACATCAGACTGCACTACCTTCCTCTCAAAGGATGATCCAATGGGTCAGAAGGTTGTCTAGCATCTAATAATTATGAGGTCAGAAACAGTAATGGGCAACCTCCCTACAGCTCTATTTAGAAACTGGCCATATATTTCTTCTGCACGAATAGAACTCCTTGTTTTTGCCTTCTGACCTGATGGAGAATCAGTATCTCTCCAAATGTTGCTGAAGTATAGCTCCTAACTTCAGTTTTATGGCCTGTCATGAGCAATATTGGGAGCTGTATTTCAGAAATACTTGAATAGCCAAAGCTCAAGCCCTATTTTAGAGGATTATCTTAAGGAAATATCACATATATAATAGCAGATGTGTGTGTGTATACTGTGTGTATTCTACACATATAATAAACATAATACATATATTTGTACCAAAAGATAAATCTGCAAAAACAAAACTAAACAGCTAGCTTAAAAAAAAAATAGTCCTTTTCCAACCTTCATTTTCCTCATGGGTCCGTTAACCATTTCTTATTCTTCTGCACCATTAGAGTTACAATTTAAATTTCCATTATCTCCCCTTATTTAATTTATAAAACCCTTTACCATCAAGCTATTTTTCTCTATTTTTGTACTATAATACATAAATTGACTCCATTCTTTAATAATAATAAAAAGCCTCTGTAATTACTTTCTTACTGAATGTGCCGATTTTGTTTTCTCCTCCAAGTCAATAGGTAAAGAAAATATCACCATAGGTGAGCATTACAGGCATATTTATTTATTTATTTATTTATTTATTTATTTATTTATTTATTTATTAGATTTATATCCACCTCTCTTCCCCATCGGGAACTCGAGGCGTACAACAAGATAAAAAACAGTTGCCTATACAATATAAAATCAAAAAACTCATTCATACCATCCAAACATACACGAGGGAAGAACAAAGTCTCAATTCCATGCCCTCCGACAAAGCCAGGTCTTAACGGCTTTGCAGAAAGCAAGTAGATTGGGGATATGCTGAACTCTGAACCTGGAAGTTACAAAGCTGATAACATGAGCAAACCAGACTGGCTAAATCTCTAGATTAAATTCACTGCAAAATGTTATACTATCCCAAAAATCCCATGGCCAAACACTCTGCTTTCCCATGGATCTAATCACATTTCAGTTTCCATAGCACAAAGAGCAAAAAGGGGCTTCCTAGGCAAGTTAGTTCAACTAGGCTGCCCATAGCTGAACCTCTAAGCATAATCTTTGAAAAATCCTTCAGGACCAGCTCCTTGCCAAACCTATGGTTCACTGGTCATGGTCATCCCCATCTTTACAAAGGGAGATCCCAGCCTAGTTGAAAATTACAGACCAATCTCTTTATGCTGCATCACCTGTAAAGTCATGGAATCAATTATTAACCAATCCATTATCCTCCACTTAGAGACAGACAAACTACTCTCTAACAAGCAATTTGGTTTCAGAAAAAAAAAAACTATTCTGTAATCTGCAACTCTTACACTGCAAAAACATATGGACTACACAACTTGATCAGGGCAAAGCAATAGACTCAATTTACATAGACTTCTGTAAAGCTTTTGATTCAGTGGTACATGACAAACTACACCTAAAACTAAAATCTGATGGTATCTCTGGACACCTGCATAACTGGATAGAGGCATTCCTGTCAAACAGGCAACAAATGGTCAAAATTGGGAGCGTCCTATCAAATTCTGTACCTGTCACCAGTGGTGTCCCCCAAGGCAGTGTTCTAGGACCAACTCTCTTCATATTCTACATAAATGACCTCTGTGATCATATTAAGAGCAACTGTGTTCTCTTTGCCGATGATGTAAAGCTATTCAACACCACCAACAATACTGCTACACTTCAAAAACACCTCGACTATGTATCAGAATGGTCAAACAAATGGCAACTTCAAATCTCAATAAATAAATGCTCTGTCTTACATATTGGCAAAAAAAAATCAGAAAATAAAATACAAGCTGAATAGTCAAGACCTTGTTGATGATCCAAACTCTGTCAAGGACCTTGGAGTACTCATCTCTAATGATTTAAGTGCTAGAGCCCACTGTAGGAGTCAAGAGTTGTTAACCTAATCCTGCATAGCTTTTTCTCTGGTAATATCACACTACTAACTAGAGCATACAAAACATTTGTTAGACCAATACTTGAATACAGCTCATCAGTCTGGAATCTGCATTACGTATCTGATATTAATACAATTGAGAAAGTCCAGAAATATTTCACAAGAAGAGTTCTCCACTCCTCTACTCATTGCAGAATACCTTATGCCACCAGACTTGAAATTCTAGACCTAGAAAACCTAGAACTACGCCACCTTCAGTCCGATCTAAGTATAGTACATAAAATTATATATTGCAATGTTTTACCTGTCAATGAATACTTCAGCTTCAACCATAACAATACAAGAGCACACAATAGATACAAACTCAAGGTAAACCGCACCAAACTTGATTGCAGGAAATATGACTTTTTTTTAAAATTCATATTTATATGCCACCCTTTTCCAGAGACTCAGGGCGGCTTACAATTTTTGGAGCACAACGCAATGACTTCAGCAACAGAGTGGTCAATGTCTGGAATACTCTACCTGACTTTGTGGTTTCTTCCCCAAACCCCAAAAACTTTAACCTTAGACTGTCTACTATTGACCTCACCCCTTTCCTAAGAGGTCTGTAGGGGGCGTGCATAAGCACACCAACATGCGTACCGTCCCTGTCCTGTTGTTTCTTTTTTATTTTTCTTATATGTATCCATTTCATGTATTCATAACTATGTTTGTATTATATCTGTTATCTTATAATCGCTTGACAAAATAAAATAAATAAAAAATATATGGTTGAGGTAGGACATAGGGAAGCAAGGAGACCACCTGTTCTTAATGACATCTGAAGATATTCAGCTCCCACAAGCTGTGAATTTGTAACTGCGGAGTAAATAACTGAACAATTCAATGGCATGGGACATGCTGTTACCACATCCCCTGCTGAGTTCTCTTACAATTGGTCCCATGTAATAGATGACCTTTCCGCCACTCATTTTTCTTGTTGAAAATATGTTTTACTTTGAAGTATAGGCCAGTTTCATAAGAAAAAGAAATTTTTAAAAAATTGAGGTGGGTGAACAGACAGCTGTGTGTAGGATGTTAAGACTCCTGTTTGATGTTGATATGCCAGCAACGCTGCAGGAGTACAGCAAATGGAGCCACTGTGGAAGCAGAATACAGCTTTAGCTCTAAATGGATGATCAGGCATTATGCTGGCAATTAAAACCAGTTATTCAAATACAAACATTGATAGACTTCACAAATCACGAATCCTGCATTGCTTGGAGGTGGTAGGAGGATACAAATGGGCAAATCAATTATGCACTGGAAAAAATTATTGAAAATACTTTATGCACTACAAAAGGATAATATACCATGAAAGTTCAGTGAACAGGCTTTGCCTCATACTTTATTTATTAATATCATATTGGCTTGCCAATGGCCACAGCCTTGAGTCATTGGCCCAAAGCAAAATGCTATATATTAAATTTTGCAGTGTCAAATTTACTTCTTATTTCCAATTATTTGAAGTGGCAAGAGAAATACATATACAGGTAGTCTTATGGCCACAATTGAGCCCAAAATTGTTGCTAAGTGGGACATTTGTTAAATGAATTTTATGCCATTTTATCACCTTTCTTGTTACAGCTGTTAAGTAAATCTCTGCAGTTTTAAAGTTAGTAACAGTTGTTAAATGAATCTGGCTTCCCCATTAACTTTGCTTGTCTGAAAGTGATCACATGACCCTGGAACCCTGCAACAGTCATAAATGAGTCAGTTGCTAAGTAGCTGAAATTTGATGACGTGACCATGAGAATGTTGCAGTGGTTGTAAGTATGAAAAACAGTCATAACTCACTTTTTCTAGTGCCGTTGTAGCTTCGAATGGTCACTAAAATGAACTGTTGTAAGTCAAGGACTACTTGTACCAACATTCAAAAGTGAACATATGGACTCTATGCTCTTTCCTTATTTTTATTTTTGACAATTTTAATTATAATAATATAGGAGTAAAATGAAGTAGAACAAATAAGAATAGGCAATTTTCAAAGGTGTGTATTAAATTGTGTGGATATCTTTATCTTTATGTATGCATTCACCAATTAGAATATATTTAACATGCCCTTAACCCATATGCTTCATGAAAAACTGCAAGTATCAAACTAGAGAGACACATATTTAGGCACTGTAAATCCATATAGATTCTACAAGTGTGGATGGCATATATGGACTGCATGCTGTTTTGTTGTCATACTTCTTATTTTCCAACTAAAGAAGACGGTTCTGTGCATCAAAGTCTTTTCTGTCCAATAATGGATAGGTATAGATGGATTCTATCATGATTTAGACTAATAAATTTTTATACTGCTTGACAAACTTTCAAGAGACTGCTATAACATGGTTGGGTAGGGATCTGGTTTTTTTAAATTCATATTTATATCCCACCCTTCTCCGGAGACTCAGGGTGGCTTACAATTTTTGGGATACAACCCAGTGTGCTCAGCAATAGCCTTCATTCCATTGTATATGCCTGCTTATTACTAAGCGGCATTTTTACAAAGTCACCTTATTGCCCCCAGCAATCTTGGGTCCTCAGTTTACCTACCCCGAGAGGATGGAAGGCTGAGTCAACCTTGAGCCTGGTGGGATTCGAGCCTGCAATAATTACAGGCAGCTGGAACTAAGTGCTAGGCTATTAACAGCCTGTACCACCAAGGCCCCTTGGTTTGAATATTTGGTTTGAAGGGCCAAATATGATTTGTACTGCAAATTCTGTGCATAGAACCCCTGGTAGGAATTCCTTAAACACACATTCTGCTTGGTTCATATCTAGCTGTGGGTCTATCATAGGAGTCACAATAAAAAAGTACTACTAAGGTTTATCCAACAGATGCTTGATAAGCACCCATTTAAATTCGAAGTCATTTACCCATCCATATGCAGTCACCCTCTATACATAGACAGTGAGAAAAATGATTTGTAAGAGGAATTAAGATATTCTAAGTTTCTTCTCACATATGGTTTTTGCCCTTTTTGTAACACTGAATATGCCTATCCATTTACGGGTAAGCCAAATCAATCTACAAGTCTTTTATAACATCCACATCTTAAGTGATCCCTAAGACCAAAACCCCAAGTTGCACACAAAACTGCAACTCTACCAGTGCTTCATATATACATCCTGTATGAAAAATGTCCCTCTTTGATGATCAAGTAGTCCATGAGTCTTGGGGCCTTGGTGGCTCAGGCTGTTAATTGCCTGCACTTAAGTTCCAGCTGCCTGCAATTAGTGCAGGCTCGAATCCCACCAGGCTCAAGGTTGACTCAGCCTTCCATCCTCTCGGGGTAGGTAAATTGAGGACCCAAGATTGTTGGGGGCAATAAGCTGACTTTGTAAAAATGCCACTTAGTAATAAGCATGGAATGAAGGCTATTGCTGAGCGCATTGGGTTGCGCTCCAAAAATTGTAAGCCGCCCTGAGTCTTCGGAGAAGGGTGGCATATAAATGTAATTTAAAAATAAAAAATAAATAAATAAAAAAATGAGTCAAATTGCATGTGACTTAAGAAAATAACTGCATGAGGAACTGTCTTCGGCCCATTACATTGGTCAATGCCACCAGATCAGGGAGGACAAGCATGTCACAGATCCCCATCAGCCAAAGAACTCCAACTAGTGGTGTCCAGGAAGACGGCCTTCTCTGCCATTGCCCCCGTTCTGTGGAATATTCTCCCCCTAGAAGTGAAGTGTGTCTCCATTCTCCTGGTCTTCTGGAAAGGTTTGAAAACATGGCTCTGTGGCCTCACATGGGGAGCCCGGAGGAACATGCAGCTGGTTAGTGCTCTAAGAGCCCCTCCCTTTGCCTTTTCATTAATTTTTAACAGCATTAAATTTTTAATACCCTTGCCTCCTTTTAAATCCTAATTTTATATGCTGTTTTTATATTTTAACATTTTATTGTACACTGCCCAGAATCCCACTCTGAGGAAGATGGGCAGTTAAAAATGTGAAAACTAAATAAATAACAAACTATATGTGACATTTCCCCCCCCCCTCTTTCTCACAGGGATCTAGTTTATCTAGACTAGTGAAGATAAAGCACTTGAATTCTTTTTTCCTGCTTCGACTCAATCTATGTATCCCCTTCCTATATCAAATGTGAATTTATTTCCAAAGGCACATTTAAATAAAAGCAAAGGGAGATAGGAATGCTTTGAACTAGACTATTAAATCCCCCGATTCCATATCATAGATTTGGTCCACTTTGGAATTGCTTGCCCATTCTTCATTTTCAGCTGCTAGGTGTATCTTTACATTAACATTCAGTTTCTGCCAACACTATCCTCAGTTCTGATTTATCTCAGTGATGCCCCAAACTAACAGTGCATTACTACTGATGAATACATATCTAACTCATTTATTATTGCCAAGATTTAGCAATTGCTTTAAATATGCCCAAAATGTTGCATTTTAATACATATCCTATTGCTCTGAACACTGTAGCTATATGGGTAAAGAAAGTAATGATAGCTAGAACTAGATATTCTGTTTATCACCCAGTTTAGGACAGGAGCCTCCAATTTAAATTTCTAGCTCATTAACATGTATTTTACAGATAATCTGAAAAAGTATTGCTGTATATATTGTGTCCACTTGGAATTGCATGCCTATCTTTAAATTGTTGCTTTCCCTAGCAAACATTAACAGAAATAGTAGCAATTTGCAGGATGGTAGGCAGAGGTGGTATTCAGCAGGTTCTGGAGAACCGCTAGCGGGAATTTTGAGTAGTTCAGAGAATCAGCAAACTGGAGATTGTACAGTATCCTTCCCCTGCCACACTCACCAACCCACACTCACAGAACCGGTAGCAAAAAAAATTGAATCCCACCACTGATGGTAGGTCAGATTGGAGGATATGACCTCCATGTGAGAATCCAAAATTTAAAATGGTAAGCAGTCACTAAATGCATATGTGTGATATCATCATTAATAGGACTTTTCCTAGGAACAAGGCAGTGATCAGGACAGTAATTTTAATACACCCAATAACTGTTTCCCCATAGAATTTCTGCACCAACATTAGAGCAGCTGCCCACTTCTAAGGGACATTAAAATGTTTTTGTTAGAACTTTTATTTAAAAAAATGTATACTTTGCTATGTTTGAGACTACAAAAGATGACAGAGAAAATATCCGCAGTGCCATAAAGCGATGATTTATGAGGTGTCATTATAAATTTGCTCAGAACAGATTACGGACAACTGTTTCGGCAATGATTTGCGATTGCACTGTGTCCCCATATAAATGAGAAACTTAAGAAGAAGTAAAACTTTTCACAAAAAGATTACAACTCAAGGGCATGGCAGCATGAATGCGATTTATTATTATTTTTTCTAAATAGGGAATTATTTGTTCATTGTATCCAAAATAGAACTTTGGAAAACATATAAAGCTCAGTCTTGGTTTTATTGGTAACTCATAAAGCTGTTTACAGCATCCCTTGCCAAAGTGTTGAGGAGAGGGGAATGGCTGTACTTAATCCATTCCAATCCAATCCATGTTATTAAATCATGTATTGTCAGGCACAAGAAACCAGGAATGAGGATAGAGTTCAAAAGCACTATGAATTTATTCCATACAACCTATACACAAAAATCTGGTTTACTAACAGTCAGTGCAAATTTGCGCCAGATAAGAGTCAACGGACTTCAAGGGGGCTGGAAATGGGTCTCTTTTGGAGATGTAGGAACTCCACACCGATGATGTGGTTGACTCCGCCGTCGGGATCAAGCCTGGTTATCTCCTACATGGCATAGCAGTATACTATACTATGTATGTATGTATGTATGTATGTATGTATCTATCTATCTATCTATCTATCTATCTATCTATCTATCTATCTATCTACCGTGTTTCCCCGAAAATAAGACACTGTCTTATATTTTTTGGCTCCCCAAAACACACTAGGTCTTATTTTCGGGGTAGGTCTTATATATTTATGGTGCCAAATAGTGGGTGTGAGTGTGTAGGGGGGGTGTTTCGCGGGTGCACGGTTGCTCCCTGAAAAGTCTTCCTGGAACTGGAGATTTACACTAGGTCTTATTTTCGGGGTAGGTCTTATTTTCGGGGAAACACGGTATCTATCTATTTATCTATGTATCTATCTATTTATTTATTTATTTATTTATTTATTTATTTATTTATTTCTATCCTGCCTTTATTATTTTTTACAAATAATTCAAGGCAGTGAATAGTAAATATGAATCTTAAAAAATGCTGACTGCAGAAATTTTACTGAGGGGCAGCATAATAAAAGTATGTCAGTGGGGAAAAAAGCAATGAAGGAGAAAATAGAAATCATGGAGGAATAGCATTTAAAAATATAGCCTACGTTTATTTATGTATTTAATTAAACTTAGACGCCACCAGTTTCAACCAATTGACTATAGAGATTTACAGCAAAAATATAAAACATCCACAGTAAGGAACGCTAAAACCCCCATGATAACAGTAGTCAAACAAATTCTGCATTAAAGTTTGAATGGTGAGTTGCAAAATAATAATAAAAAATTAAAATATTTAAGACAAGACATATTTTAAAAAATAAACCAAAGCTAGCCTTACACTCAGAAAGCCTTACAGAAGAGTAGATCAAATGTCTTTAGTCCTTTCCTGAATGTTTTTTGGGGTGGATGAGGGGAGAGAGAGAGGCTGATATCAGTGGGGAAGGCTGTTCTAGGGGGTTTATTACTGCGATTGGAAAGCAGCACTTCCTGGAAACAACCCTGATGAAACATCTTGGAAGTGGAGTATTGGCAGGAGTTTCTTTTGAGATGATCTGGTTAGTTGGGGCAATTCTGGCTAAGAATGGCTGATACTTAAATGTGAAGTGATGATATTGATTAGGACCAGCACTAGTTTAAATGGTATCCGGGGAATCATCTGGAAGCCAATGTGAGATCAGAAGGGCAGGTGTGATGTTTTGCTAGCCACAAATGCCAGCCAGAGCCCCCAATCTGCTGAATTCTGAACCAACTGTAATTTCTGAGTAGTCTTGAAGGGCAGACCCACACAGGCTGCATTGCAGTACAATCCTTGACTTATGACCACAATTGAGTCCAACATTTCTGTTGCTAAGTGAGACATTTGTTAAGTGAGTTGCCCCACTTTAAGACCTTTCTGGACACAGTTGTTAAATGAATCACTTGCAGGTGTTAAAGTTAGTAACACTGACAAAGGGATGAAAATGCCAATTCAGTCTCCTGTAGCCATGCCATTATACAGTCTTCAAAGTCTAAATAATAAATAAAAGTATTATTTCTTCGTCTCCTTAAAATGTAGCCTTCCCTACTCTATTGCAGCTTTATCTCCAATGGTACACTCAAGATGTATTTCAGGATTAAAAAAAAGAAATTCAGCATTTACCACTCTGTTATAGATAAACAAACCCATGTTTGTGTTGTCTCTTTGTCTAACTCTCACTCTCACATGCTTAAATAGAAAGCATGTTGACAGAACTAATCAGGGACTCATTGTTATCTGATAGTCACTCTCTCAAGCATGTGTTATTATAAGATGGGAAATGCTCAACAAAGATTTCAATACTCATAACTATGGATCAACAAGCTCAGCACTCCCAGTCAGTCCTGCAAAAAATCATGTTGGTGGCAAATTTGGGAAGTGGGATATCTATTATACCCACACAGGCTTCCAGGAGATTACTGCTCTGGGATCCTTGGTGTGCTCTGAGCTTGGTTGCTTTTTTGCAGATGTTTCATGACCAAACTAGATAACACCATCAGGGTGCAGAGCACCAAGGAGCCCACAGTTCAACCCTGAGCTACAAAATATTCTCTTCAGTTGGTGCCTTATTGCTTCCATATTAAACAAAAATGACAATAAAATTGATAGCAAGCCCGGATCTATGTATTTTTGCTGGAAAAAAAGAATCTAGAAACTTGCCTTCTTAACAACTTGCCTTAGCATACCAGTTTAAGAAATCCCTCACTGGCAATTGTAATGAAATCTTGGCATGTTACCTTTTTTTTGTCTACATTGACCTTTATGGCTACCTGAAGTTTGGCTGCTGTATCTGGGAAATGAACAGCGATTTTGCTTTAAATCCTTCTGCTGTCAGTTCATTTCACAGGAAGCTTGTACAGGTATTATGTGTTTCATTCTGGGCATTTTGTAATGTTCTACTACAGATAAATTATCTCTGGAATATTACTATTATACTTAAAATCAAAACTGTCCCTCTGATCACAAAATTGCAATGTCTCCATTTAGACATCCAAAATTGTTTTACACTTTAAGCAATCTGTAGTCTTTATAAAATGTAAATTATTCCAAGGTATAACTGCATGGTGCTCAAAAAGATGTGAACTTTTCCTCTTATGATTTGCATTTTTCTTTTGACATAGAAATCAAGGAATACGTTAGAAAAATAGAATGCTTAGTACTATTCTGTCTCTCTCCTCCTCTCTCTTTCTTTCTGCCTCTCTTTTATATGCACATACTCACACACAAATATCCATACATTAATCAAAGCACATATTTAAATATTTCTTGTTAGGTTTCTAATAACTAAGGAATTAAGTCAGGATACTCTTTAGTATTGCTTAATCCTTGCTCATGCCTAGACAGGGCAGTTTCAAAATAGTTTGATAGGCCCAGTTCTGCATTTCCAAGTCTGTCTTCCTAGAGTTACAAAAATGGATCAAACAAAATAAGAAAAAGCTAAAACAGCAGCTCTGTGAGCTAAGGTTATTGTAAGGATTGCCTCTCTTCCTAACTTAAGAAAGTGAAGTCTCTTGAAATGAAGTATTTCAAAAGGAACCTTTTATTAAGCAGAAGTGAAAGCAAGTCATTCAAAGCAGCGTCTGAATACCCTTATGCAAGGCAATAGAATTAAAGCATTAGAAACCCCTCCCTTTAGCCAGATGTGGATTCATCCAATCCACAGGTGTGAAGATGTTATTGTACCAGCTGTTCTGAGAAACAGATAAGCATACGTTCCCATGGCCATCTTCCACTGGCTTTCAAAGTGAAACAACCCACATGGCCCTCCCCCTAAACATTCCCCAAGAGGTGAGAATATGTCAGGGTGCTGCGGCGCCAGGATACAAGTTATAAAATAACAGTTGTCACATGCAGTAGTAATGAATCAAATTCACACACACACCTTCTCCCAATTTAATGGCAGTATCACTTTTAGGGATCTGACAGTTATTCTGTTTTAGGTTTCTTCACTTGGAAATGATGGAATTGAGGGACATGATTAACAAAATATAATCAGAAATTGTTTAGAAAACATACATAGAATGCTTTATTCCCTTTTGCACTATTTTACTTACTTATATCAGTAATCACTTGTAAAATGTAACTCCAGATTGTGTACAGCAATAAAAACAAAAACAAAATTGCACTATCCCCTGCAACAGTCAGAATTTGCCTGTACATATAGTGCTTATTTATCATGCTTGTTTAGCAACCATTTGCAATTATGACAGTGATGATAAAGTGATTTGCGACCAATCCTCACATTTATTATCTTCCCAGGACTATAAAGGAAAGGAAAACTGAAGTAAGATCATAAGCGGTTTTACTTAGCAAGAGCTTCACTTGTTGACCAGGTTAACAGTCTCAATTGTGGTCACTAAATGAGTACTACTTGTACATCCAAATGCAGTGGGGTCTGTCTGGGTGTCTCACACATGGTCTTTTTTCTAGTCTTTTAAAGGATAAACCACTTAGAATTGCTTTGGAATCAGGCAGCCTCTAAATACACTCTTCAAAAGGCCCACTTGATGTTGTTCCCTTAATAATCAAGGCATTCTGTGGTCATAATCTCACTGCAAGATAATTTACTATATATGAAAAGTTTCCTGCGGGGGCCTTATGAGGAATCTAGAAACCAGGAGATGGTGAGTTCTAGTCCTGCCTTACGCATAAAAGCCAGCTGGGTGACTTTGGGCTAGTCAGTCTCTCTTTCTCTCTAAGCCCAACCCACCTCATGGGGTGGTTGTTGTGAGGAAAATAGGAAGAGGGAGGAATATGAGGTATGTTTGCTGCATTGAGTTACTTATAAAGTAATAAAGGTAGGATAAAAATCTAACACGCATAAAGAATGTTCAGTAAAGAGAATTCATTTGAAATAAAAATATAGCTTTTCCTTATTCAGAAAGAATTTAACACAAAGGATGAAAAACACTCCCGTCCCCAAAATAAAATATTAAGATATACATTGAATTGCCATAAGAAGACTATAGTTTGTTCTGTCTGTCTGTTTGTCTATCTATGGTCTGTAAGGGTAGGATGACTGCTAACAGCTTGACAGGCATTATTTTTCTCCTAGAGATTTTGATCTTAGGACACATGTAGGAGCCAGTGGTTGTAAACAGGCATTTTCACACCTTCTTCCAACAAGTAGCAACATCTCAACTCTCACTGATGCAGCCAAGAGAGTTTCTGGGTTTTTCTTTTAGTGTGCCTCCCAACTAGGAAGTCTTTTTTTTTTAAAAAAGTACCCTGGTAAAGTCATTCATGGTCCATAATCACACAGAATATCATAGTTTCCCCCAGATGTAGCTTTCAAATTATTACAGATGCATGTGGATGGTGGAATTTAAGAAACACCTGTTTTAAATCTTCTCCCCAGATAGCCTTGTGTGAATGGATAATGAATCAACAACTATTTGCTTGATTTTTACTGTGAGACAAATGTGGCAAAATTTTATTTAGATAAAGATTGGGAAAAAGCAACCAATTTTGACCAGAAAAAAACTGGTATCCTCTTAAGAAAAGATATGTATCTCAAGTTCCTTCACCTATTATCACTACACAAGGTTAGTATATGGTTTTTTTTTTCATTGACTTTGCCATTCCTCTATTTCATCCTTGGAATGAAATATAGTAAGGAATATTATATAATAAAATCAACCACACACCCTACTTGAGCAACCTGCCCTCAAATATCCTTACTTAAAAATAACCAACCAGTTCAAAGATTTAGCCATTACATGGCTAAATTATTTTGGCAGAATTATAGCAGCAGCATAAAAAAGGCAGTTTTAAGAACACATTGCTTATATACGACAACATAATTGCTAGGTTCCATATTTCTACAATTAGTGGTGAAATCTATGTTTATATATTGTTGATGTTTTAATTAAAGAGGATAAACAAAAACATTTACACCTACATGACAAATAGAAGCTGAGTCCATTCCTGTTTCTGAAATGTTACAACCACATTTTCTGCAGTTAAAATATTCTTCCAATAACCAACATTCAACATTTTGCAATGAGGAAAAAAAACTTCATGTCTATTGCAAGATGATTGTAACCATGCTACAATACAGGTATATTTATAGAGTCTTAAAGATGTAGGTATAAATGTATAAAGATACTGAAGTGTACCAATTCCTTTTGCCTTTTTAAATCAGGAAAATGTGACAAGATATATGTTCATGCAGAGAAAACCATTCAGAATGTCCCTCTTTCTTGGCAGATCTGAGCAGAAAAGCTACTCAATGGTCATTTTTTTAAAAAAGAAAAAAAATAATGTTGTTACAAAAAGCAAAAGGATGCTCATCTGCTTCAGATTCCAGGCAAAAATTTACCTTGAAGAAAATTGCTCCTTTCTAATGTCTGTTAGGGGTCATAGCCTCTTGATCTAAAACAATTTCATGTCTGAAAAGGCTCAGAAAAGGGTTTTTTTTCTAAAATAGTGTTCAAAAAGAAGAAAGGATTTCTGCTTTTCTCCATCTGACTCATCTTTTCCCTTCACAAGAGGCAGAGCAGGGAAAGACTACTACAAGTTATTTATTTAGATTGTTGGAAAAAATAATCCAGCAATTTGTGCACACACTGTTTGGTTCACTATCCTACTTAGATTTGCTAAGCAATGGTATCAGGTAGAGTTACCTGTACTATTAAGGCAATGTTTTAATCTGATGCTGATACATCATCCTTGGTCCCAGACCACACAATAAAGAGAGGAAAGGAAGATTCAGTTCAATATTTAGAACTAAGAATAGAATTTAATACTAAGAATAGAAATGATGGCTATATAGCAGAAGGCATTATTTGTTTTAATCCTTCAGTTTGTCACTGGTAAGACTGTAGGCATTAATGGAAGGATTAACTCCCATTTTACAGAAAATCTAAATGGCCAAAATGAAAGATCCTCGTGAGTTTTCAATAAAAGATAAATGCATCTTTTGCATTGTTTTTTAAAAAATGCAAGCACCATTAGCTTGAATCAGTGATATATTTAGTAGGGCTTTGAAAGGAGTTTGGAAGGAGTGCTTTGGCTCTGCTAGTGATCAAAACAGCTGTACCTTTTTTTTCTCCCAGGCTCAAGACTGACTGCTTGAATTGAAAAGGTGCCCTGCTCACGTGAAACCTGAATCATTTTCCCAAATATTTTCTGAGTTTGCACAGGTCCAATATCTAGTGCTAAATATAGATACTTTGACAAAAGAGGTGCCACTGGAGAAGCATGGCAGTCCCACAAAAGATACCTACTAAAATGAACTTGTTGTAATTGCTCCTTGTCTTCCAGATGTCCATGATTTTTTCTGGCAAAGCCAATATATTTTTCTCTTTCTTTTTCTGATCTAGGAACTGGATTCCAAAGGACTCACTACAGCTCAGCATTCTTTTTTTTTAATGCTACTGGGGACTTGATGTTCCTTAGGTCATTCCTGTAAATAAATATGATGCTAGAGGCTGTCGTTTTATTGTAGGAGTTGTGTGGGCTGAGTTTCTTTTATTAAGCTTTATTAGTTTAGTTTTGTTTGTTTGTGTGGGTTGACTCTACTGAGATTTGCTCAGCCATTGTTATCATTTTTCTGTGAGATGGTACATCTCACACAGGCAAAACGATTGTTGTGATTCTTCCAAGTAACAGGTTATAGTTTAATCCTCTTTTGTTGTTAATTTTCGACAAGCCTCGGTTAGTGAAACATGGTCTAAGCTTTTCCAGATGCCCGGAGCACTTTTCAAGGTTTAAGTTGCTTTACAACAGCGGACAGGAGAAAGTAAATAGATACAGTTGCTGGGCAGAAAAAGCTGGGTTTCTCTCCAAAACCATATGGCTAAAAAGTGTTCCACCTGTTTTTAAGGCTGCAACTTTTTCCTAGCTTTCTCATCAGAATTTATTTTCTAGTCCTGCCCAATTGGCTGTTAAGAGGTGAGCCCAGTTTATTTCATTGAAAGTGAATACTGATGAGGATTTAATTTAATTCAAATTTATCAGATTTGTTACAGCTGCCCACTTCATTAGAATCTGGGTGGCTCACAAAAACCCAGAAAACAACAAAAACAGGCATAAACAGGCAGCTCTGACTAAAACAACCAGAACAATAAACTATATAAATACAATGCCCACCCGCAAATGCATCAACAAATACATTAACCCCAGGCCTGGGAACTGAGCCACAGCTCCCTATAATTTCAGGAGAATAGAAGCAAATCCGTAAGACTGGGGGAAGCTGTTTCAGAAGGCAGGGGTAGTAACAGAGAGGGCCCACTTCCTTGATCCCACAAGATGGCAGTGTTTAATAGCAGGGACCAGAACTGGAAATAAATTAGATTTGATTGGTTAAGATGAATAAAAACATGTATTCTATGAATCGGACTTTACAACCACCACCAGTCTTTCATTTTGGCACAGTTCTTTTAAGGAGGGGCACCCCCATTTTTGTAGGTTGTGGTATGTAATCAAATGATTAAGGGCCTGGAAATTAAAACATATGAAGAAAAGTTGCTGGTCTAGAGAAAAGAAGGATTAGGGGTGAAATGATAGCAGCATTCCAGTGTTTGAAGAAAGAGGTCAACTTATTTTCCAAAGCACAAGCAGGCAAGATAAGAAACAATGGATGGAAACTAATGAAGGAGAGAAGCAACCTGGAATTAAGGAGAAACTTCCTAACAGCGAGGACAATTAACCAGTGGAACAGTTGGGCTTTAGAAGGTGTGGGTGCTCCATCGCTGGAGGTTTCCAAGAAGAGACTAAACAGCTATTTGTCTGAAATGGTATAAGATTTCCTGCCTGAGCAAGGGGTTGGACTAATTGACCTTCAAGGTCCCTTCCAGCTCTATTCTGATTGATTGATTGAATCAAACAGGCAACTATGCAATCCTGGGGAAAGATGAAACTATTTCTCAGTTGCAGACACACCCCACATTTGTTTTCTTGTCAAATCCAAAGTGCTGCCCAGCTCTAACTTCTGCCACACTTTTTGCTCCTGTTTTTCTCTCTGAACAGCTCTCAGGCCAAGTCTCACCTAATAACAGGACTACAGGTCCATTTCACTGACAGTGGCTGATCCCAGTATTTGTTTAAAATTATTATTCATATTTATATGCCGCCCTTCTCTGGAGACTCAGGGCGGCTTACAATTTTTGGAGCGCAACCCAATGCGCTCATCAATAGCCTTCCTTCCATTGTATATGCCTGCTTATTATTACTAAGCGGCATTTTTTACAAAGTCAGCTTATTGCCCCCAACAATCTTGGGTCCTCAATTTACCTACCCCGAGAGGATGGAAGGCTGAGTCAACCTTGAGCCTGGTGGGATTCGAGCCTGCACTAATTGCAGGCAGCTGGAATTAAGTGCTAGGCATTTAACAGCCTGCACCACCAAGGCTCTTTTTATTGTGCCATTTCCACGCACCTTTGGAAGGTGAGTGATTAACTACTGGATCTATTTCTGATCCAAACAAATGGGCTGAGAAGTCAGCTTTGAAGGATCTCTCTGAAGGTGCTGAGCAGCCAGTTTCCCTCCTGCATTGACCCTTTGGCTCTTTGAATTTTCATCTTTCTCTCTAAAGTCCTGGCACTGCAGCATCTTCACAATATCAGCTCATATTACAGTAGCTTTTTACTCAGTGCTGGAGGAAGAATTGCTAGAAAAAGAGAAAGAGAGAAAACATGTCCAGGTACCAGAGTCTAACCTCAAGAAGGAGCAGAAGAGAGTAAGAAAACAAACAAATGCCAATGCTGCAACCAAAAGGTTGTGGAGACAGATGGAGAAATAGTTGAAGCGTATGAGTCCTGAGTGCTGACACAAGATAAAGCTACCTTAACAAGCAAGCAAACAACAACAAAAAACAGTGCAACTCTCATCACAGTATCTCAGCAAGGCATATTACCAAAGTAAGGCAAGTGGGATCAGATCAATAGCTCTTGTTTAAAACAACATCGCCACATACATACAGACACAAATCTTGAGCATTTATTCTCACAATGGTTTCCAAAAGTTATTCAAGTTATTTAAAAGGTATTATCATCAACATAAGTTTGTTTTTCATTTTCTATGTCTATTAAAAAAAAAAACCTCTTTTGAACCTTTGCATCATTTTCAAGTTCTTTTGAATCACAGGGAATTCCCACCCCCATTTAGTTCATATAGCGCTGCAATTCATGTCTTACTGTGGATGGGCAGGTAGGGAAGGGGGAAATGTATATCAAAGTGATTTATGGCATCTTTAGGGAGAGCACTTTGGAAGATGCAAACCAATGTATCAAGGCAACAGAAAGTTATAATCAAGGCATAGAAAAAAGAATCTGTTGGATACCAATTAACATCACAAAATAATCACAGAATAACTAAGAAACAAATTAAATGTAATGAGAATATATTCAGTTCCATTTTTAGTTATCAGTGAGGCAAAGCCTTAAGATCTGTATCACATCCACTTCAGGGGTGGTATTCAACAGGTTCTGGCCAGTTCTGGAGAACCGGTAGTGGAAATTTTGAGTAGTGCGGAGAACCGGCAAATACCAGCTCTGACTGGCCCTGCTTCCATCTATTCTCTGCCTCCTGAGTCCCAGCTAATCAGCTGGGTCTTCTTTTGTTGCCCTGCACAGGAGAAAGGAGCTGGAAAGCAGATTAGTGGGGTGGGGAGGGAATGGGGATTTTGCAGTATCCTTCCCCTGCCACACCCACCAAGCCATGCCCACAGAACCGGTAGTAAAAAAAAAATTAATCCCACCACTGATCCACTTGATAAACAGGCCGTACATCATGGGATGGATAGATGGATGGATGGATGGATGGATGGATGGGTGGATGGATGGACGGATGGACAGACAGACAGACAGATAGATATGGATGGATGGATGGATGGGTGGATGGATGGATGGGCTGATGGATGGATGGATAGATAGATCCACCAATCTACTGGTGTAGAATTTAGTATATATGGATAAAAAATCCCTACTCTTTATTATTCCAGAATAAAAAGAGACAAAAACTCCATGCACATTCTTGACTATTAGCTGTAATTGGAATGCTTCTTCATGGGATTTCCTCAAAACATGGGTGTTGAGTAGGAATACTTTTATTTCTCTTTTTTTGAGGAAGACATGTCCCATATTATGCATTTTTCTATCTCAGCAAAGATATGAATAATCAAACTGGAACAGTGGTATCTCATTGCAGGATGCCTCAATTATCCTTGGGCAAGGTGAACATGAAAGAAATGGATTGCTGGGCTTTGTCGCTTAGATGCTATTAGACTTTTAGCCTACTGAGCAGAGATCAGGGGGTCCATTTATGCTCACAAGGTAAAATATGAGGATAATAGCTACCTTCTATATACATTAGAGATTTGCAGAGGGTTTCTAGATCAGGACACATTCTGATCAGTGGTGAGATTCAATTTTTTTTACTACTGGTTCTGTGGGTGTGGCTTGGTGGGTGTGGCTTGGTGGGCATGGCAGGGGAAGGATACTGTAAAATCTCCATTCCCTCCCCACTCCTGGGGGAAGGTTACCACCAGTTCTCCGAACTACTCAAAATTCTGGTTCTCCAGAACTGGTCAGAACCTGCTGAATACCACCTCTGATTCTGACTCTGGGATCAGTTTTAAGTGCAATGAGTTTAGATTTTCACTGCAATTTCGTGTTACAGCAATTGAAAAAATAAAACATATTTTAAACAAACACTGAATTTAACTGAACTAAAACTATACCTGGTCTTAAAACTTCATTGTATTGGTAATACCTCCTTATACAACTACAGTAAAGGAAATTATCATTGGAGGCACATTTTTGCTTTGGAGACTTTGTGGATGTGTTGATGTCATTTTCCTGGTGCTGTGGTATGTTCAGGTAGTCCTCAACTTACAAAAGTTCATTTAGTGACTGTTCGAAGTTACAGCAGCACTAAAAAAAGTGACATGGTCATTTTTCACTCTTATGACCATTGTAGCATCCCCATGATCAAAATTCAGATGCTTGGCAACTGACTTGTATTGATGACTGTTGCAATGTCCCAGCGTCAGATGATCCCCTTTTGTGACCTTCTGACAAGCAGTCAGTGAGGAAGCCAGATTCACTTAACAACCTTGTTACTAACTTAACAACCACAGTGATTCACTTAACAACTGTGGCAAGGAAGGTCATAAAAATGGGGCAAAGTTCGCTTAACAAATATCTTGTTTAGCAACAGAAAATTTTGGGCTTAATTGTAGTGATATGTCAAAAGACTATCTGTAAACAGTCCTATGTCAAATGTATTTCAAAATATGCCCAAAATTAACAACAGGCTGATACTTTCCCTGCATGAATTTCCAATGGGTTTCTTCTTTTATCCAAAGGAGGAAATTATGAGTATCTTTTTAACAGTCCTATTAGGTATGCAAGACCACCACAGTTATTACAGTGGCAAATTCAATCTGTTTTATTCCAATACAAAAGAATGGCTTGTTTCCAAGCGCACTAGCCATCTAATTATGCTGTTCAGAGGCTCCATGGCAAACACTAGGTGAGAGACCAACTTTTATTTCAGTATCAAATGACTACAGTAACACAGAGTATGATAAGATACCAAAGACAACAATGTTCTTCTCTATTCCCCCTTCCCCCTCTTGTGGGCTGGACGCATTGCAGAGGTATAAGAAGATGCAATATTATATCACTGTGGTTATTGGGGTAGCAAATTAATTGAGTGATATAAATGGATTGTTTCACATGATTTACATCTTTTTATTTTTAATGTCTGTATTTCTGAATTGTATGCTAGAATTCTGCCGATTTTATCATTGTGTCTCTATTAATAGGTGTAATTTTATAGTCTGCTTAAAATTGACAGCATCTAATGGTTTTATTGTTCAGAGAAAATGGGAAATATTTGTGTATGTGTGAGAGAGAGAAACAGAGGAGAAGAGAGGAGAGGAGAGAAATTATCTCTACTGTGATACCTTTCTTACTTGTACTGAATGTTATAAACTGTACTGGAGAAAATGTATGCGTGTATGTATGTATGTACATGTATAGATGTATGTGATTCCAGTATGCCAAAAATTGCAACTGTCCATTTGATCTAAGCGTCTGTTCCCCACACCTCCTGCAAAAGGCTACACACATCCCCTACTAACACATTGGGACTAAAATCTTCTAATCTCATATGTGTTAAAGGTGCATGATTTTCATTTTTGAAGGTTTTACCAAGATTTGTACTGTATGCTAAGGGGCATACTAACAAATTGAATGAGTATTTATGTTCTGAACTTCTACAAACCTTAAGGCACTAATTTTGAATCTTGTGCCTCCCCAATGTGTCACATGCAAAAATAAAATCATATTATCATCACCCACTCTTTGAAGAATCTATGGGTTGTGCCATTGCCTTAGGGATTTAACCTATTTGTGCTTTTAATATACTCATATTATGTAGGTTTTTCTACAATTTTGTCATCATTCTGAAATATTAACATGCACCATACCCCAATCCTCTACTCGTTGCAGAATACCTTATGCCACCAGACTTGAAATTCTAGACCTAGAAAACCTAGAACTACACCACCTTCAGTCCGATATAAGTATAGTATATAAAATCATACATTGCAATGTCCTTCTGGTCAATGAATACTTCAGCTTCAACCATAACAATACAAGAGCACACAATAGATACAAACTCAAGGTAAACCGCACCAAACTTGATTGCAGGAAATACGACTTCAGCAACAGAATGGTCAATGTCTGGAATACTCTACCTGACTCTGTGGTTTCTTCCCCAAACCCAAAAACTTTAACCTTAGACTGTCTACTATTAACCTCACCCCTTTCCTAAGAGGTCTGTAGGGGGCCTGCATAAGTGCACTAACGTGTCTACCATCCCTGTCCTATTGTCTCTCAGGGGGATAGTGTGGGGCCTGCACTAAGTGTCACTAATCCCTACCTGATCCCTGTCCTATTGTTTCTTTTATTTTTCTTATATGTATTCATTTCATGTATTCACAACTATGTTTATCCTTGACAAAATAAATAAATAAATAAAAAAATAAATAAATCATAACATAATCAGAAATTGACAAACTTTCTGAGTTTATAAAAATCTAATAGGAAATCTAATAGGAGAATATAATGTGAAACAAAATAAAAAAATCTTTTTAAATAAAGCTTATGGGCAAGTATTTGCAATCTTATTCATACCAATGATCTGCATATTTTACAAACATCCCATATGTTTACTAATATGAGGTTAAAATCAATAACATTTACATCAAATCCTGCTTTATCTTCTATCTGTCATGTAATGGTCTCCTTCAATTTTTCTCTTTTTCTTCAATACAAGCTCAGCTGCTTACATTATCCCAAGGTCCTCTTTGCCAATTGCTAAATGCCTTGTTGCCAAAGAGCAATTAGAAGAAATAGAACATTTCTATTAATTTCCCACATTGAGTTTGTTTGTGAAAAGATCCTCAAAAACATAGCAGATGGCTGTGATGCTCCCAGATTTCATATATTAATTAAGAAGTCCATGGGACTTGATATAACCCTTGTAAGGATGCATAAGGAGGGCAGGATGGGGTAGGTAAATTAATCTTGCTATAACCTAACCATAATTTCAATTGTACATGAGAAAATACTCCACATCTGAGTCCACTTATAAATGCAGATATCTACATGTTGTGGGATCTTAGACTTAGAATAACTTTATTGTCACTTCAAATGTACACTAATCGATGTACATTAAAATGAAATTTCATTGAATACAGCTCTCAAAGGGTTACCACCTCCAATATACACTACATAAACATGATAAATAAATAAACAAATATATGCACATACCCACATCCCTTATATATGTCACAGAGAAACAACATAGTCTTGTTCAGATGTATACATGTACATGGTGAGAAAAACATACCTTGTGAGTTTACCCAATGGATGGCATAAGGAACAAAGCTATTACAGATTCAGGTAGTCCTGCTAGAAATACTTCAAAACCTCCTCCCAGAGGAGAGCAACAGAAACAGACCATAAAGTGGGTGTGTGGGGTCATCTAACAATGCTTTGAGTTTTAAGCACATAGCACTTATAAACAGTATCCTGAATCATGGGAAGCAAGCTTCCTATAATCTTCTCAGCTGTCCTTACCACTCTCTGTAAGGACTTTCTATCTGAGGCTCTGCTGCCACCAAACCAAACAGTGATGCAGTTTGTTAAAATGCTCTCAATTGTGCCTCTGTAAAAAGTGGCCCGGACAGAAGGAGAAAGATCTCCTAATTTGTAAGCAAGTAGTATTCCTTTCACAGGAAGGAATGATGATAGTTGGGGCAGGGGCACTAAATGAATTGTTGGAGGGTGCTTGGCCCCACATGTACTATTATGTACAGAAACTAAATGTGACAATTTCAGTCATAAGAAAATTTTTTGTCTTCTTTCTGATTAATGTTGCATGAATAAATTCGATCTTGGGAGCCCTGTAGAACAGTGGGTTATAAATCTGGATTTTTTTTATTTAGCAGTTTATTTCTAAGCGTTAGTAGTTGATTATTTCATGTATATCCTGCCTTTTCTCCAAGAGCTCATCTTCTCATCTTTTTCACCTTCTCATCTTTCCTACTGCTTTCCCCTATTGGTATCTTATGATTTATCACTTGTTTGTATCTTATGATTGATGATCTATGACTTATCATTTTGTTGTTTGTATGTACACTGAAAGCTTATGCACTGGAGACAGGTTTCCCTGTGTGTCCAATCACACTTGGCCCATAAAGAATATTCTGTTCTGCATAGATGATCATTTCCCCATTTTCTTTTCTTAACACCAGTGCTGTATGATGAGAAATGATGACTCCTAAGAAATGTTCCAAGTTTTCCTGTAACACTTTCCAGTCTCCTTGACATTTTTCTGGTATTTTATCTAAGATGGAACCCCCAAAATCACTTTGAATGTTGTTTTTATCTGAAATTCCAAAGGCAAAACTAATTGCCTTGCTATTAACTTCAATCCACATGCATTCTAAAATAAAGTTCATACTTGAAAAAGCAAAAGGAGGCAGGTGCTGCTGTAATTATTTTAAATCTTGCAGATTAAGCAGCAAAACCTGATTCTGTATAATTGTTTTGAATTCTGAATAATGACAAACATTATAGATGCAAGTTTAATAGATAATACTCATTTAAAGCGTAAAATAGGTTTAATTGCATTTAATTGCAGAAAAGACCCATGGAGAAAAACACTGCCTGACTGGCTACAATGTTGCTCCTAAACTCACTTATTGCAGTTGGCCATCCTTGATTGTTATGATTTCTGCTGATAATGCTTTGTTTAGATGAGCAATTTAATCTTCATCAGTAGCATTCGGGTGTGCAGTAAGAGGGAAAAAAGCACCTAGGATTTATAGGAATTGCAAATGGCAATTCAGAAAGCAGTTAGCATGCATGAAGTCTCTCCTTCTCCTTCTCCTTGAGATACCTCACAAGATAAAAAGAGTACTGCATCCATGGTAGTAAATCAACAATAGAGATTCAGGCAAACAGCCTAAGTACCTGACCATTATGTTCAAGTAAGTGCCAAAACAGTCAGAATCCAAGGGCCTAGCAGTGCTTTTTATATACATTATTGACTTTCTTGAGGTCCTGGCCAGAGTGGTGCTCCGTATGGACCCAGCAGCAGCTTTCTGCAATCCAAGCACCTTCCAAATTTGTGGACATCAGTTCTCAGACAATCTCAGTTCCCAAGAATCTCCAGTATAACCCCTGCTATGAATTCTGCAAGCTGAAATCCACACAATTGGAGGATGCCTTGGGAAAGTCTGTGATGACCCGGGGCATGGCACAAAGGCAACACAGTCAGATAATCAGTAGGAGTTCGTTTATCAGCTCCAACTTTGCCCGCAATTCCCTGGTTACCTTCTGGGCTGGAGAAAAACTCTCCCAGGAACAGCCTTTGGCTGCAGAGAATCAAATCCAAAATGTGGTCAACAAAAACTGTAACTTTAAGTCCAATCAAGGCAAGCTGAGGTAATTAGTCTGGCAGGGCAATAGAAGGAATTCCAGATGTGAAGGAACAGAGTAATTCAACCCAGTTGGGAGGATGCCAGGAACGCAGATAACCAAAGTCAACACAAGATAAACTCACGTTTGTTCCCAGAAGACGCTGCACTCAGCTTGCATCTCTTTTAAACTCTCTTCCCAGGTGTGCCTGATGAAGAGAATCAGGGCCCTTTCCTCCGCCATAAGCAACACAACCCACATTGCTCTCTTCTCTGTTCCTCCCTGCATGCCCTAGGATGAAGAGGGCTACCCCCTCTTCCTGGGTCTTCCTCTGAACTCCCTCTCCCTTGCTTTCTCTTTCCTGCTCTGCCCAGCTGGATTTTGCCCATTCCCAGTTTCTTCCACAGCCAACGGAGCCACACTCCCACTCCCTATCAGCTGTTTGTCTTCCTCCTTGATTCAGACTCCAACAGGGACATGACAAAGTCTTTCCAAAAGATAATCCTGAAATTGGATGACTATTTGTGTACTGATAAAGGAGAATCTCATAAATAAATATTTGGTCAAGGTTTAAATGAGGGGTCCTTGGTGCTCTCTGATCTTGGTGGTTTTCTTGAAGACTTTTCATTATCTAAACTAGGTAACATCATCTGTGCTAATAAGGAATGAGAAGGAGTATTTCTGTATATAAGCAAGAAAAGAACAATGGCCTCTGAGTGTGTATGTCAGAGGTGGTATTCAGCAGGTTCTGACCAGTTCTGGAGAACCGGTAGCAGAAATTTTGAGTAGTTCAGAGAACTGGCAACCTCTGACTGGAGATTTTACTGTATGTTTTAAAACACTGAATGCCTTCCTACTTACAGTATCTATCTTGCTCTGTCCTTGTGGAAAAGTAACTATAAAAAGCCTTTAAAAGAAATACTGTAATAAGAAAGGATTTTTTAAAATTAACTGTAATACATGCATGATTATGCATTTTGATGCTTTAACTTTGCATATATAATTCAATTTAACTCCATATAAATATATATGGTAGCCTGCAATCTGGCATGAATATCTTGCAAGCATCTCAATCAATTCAGTATTTTCTTAAACCATCTTAGAGGCCAGCTGGCGTGAGCACAGGACATTAACAGCTTAAAGATTAAATGTGGATATGTCCTTCACACCTTCAGACTGAAGTGGATTATACATTTCATAAATGGAATAATCATACTGTGTTTCAAGTTACTTATATCAATATTTCTTTGTATTTTGATTCATGAATAAATGTAAGTTAGAAATGGTTAATAAAAATGTGTGTGCATTGTGTAGTGAAGGAGATGGAATAGGGAATAAAAATGCATCACAACATGATGACATAAATACTTCAACTTGTCCCTTGCATCAGACATGAGAAGGAAGTGCATAAAGAACAGGATTTGTACTCTGATGCCATTATGCCTGGATTGTCACTTTCACGTCATTATAGCTAGCTGTGTGAACATTACTACTACTAAATGAGATGCCTCCATTTCAATTAATCATACATATAAATCAGGGGTGTCAAACTCTTGATGACACATCATCACGTGACATATCACTTTTTTCTCCTTTGCTAAAATGGGGTTGGGTGTGGCCAGCACGTGATGCATCTGGCCCATGGCTTGTGAGTTTGACACCACTGATATAAATTACAGGAAAATTCTGTTTCTGAGAAAAAAAGATGAGGAGAAAACACAGACTTTTCAGTTCTCAATAATGTCTTGATGGGTAAAAGCCACTTAAAATGTAAGCAGCACACATATATATCTTTCCACTGCTGTAAACATTTGTGAGGTAAAACTTGACTGACTCTTCATGTAATGCACCAATTATTTTCCTTTCAGTAAACATTTCCATAAATGATAACTTTCATACAGTATGTATACCAGGGTAAGTCAATATACTTTCAAATGCTTTCATTCTGCTTTCTGAAAATAATACAGTGCTCAAAAATTTGCTAATTTAACTTAACACCTTTTTTTCGTTATTGTTCACATATGCTCATATGGTTCATTAGGGACATGATTTTTGGAAGGATGTCCATGGAGATTCTCAATCATCCAGGTCATAGTTGTCCCAAATATGCTTTTTCAAAAGGCAACTGGACTTTTCTTGTTTCTTTTTTCCTTGAAAACATTTCATTTCTCATCCAAGAAGCTTCTTCAGTTTATATCTTGTTTCAAATTATATGACTCATCTGGATGGAACTGAACTCAGGAACTGAAGAAGCTTCTTGGATGAGAAGTGAAACGTTTTCAAGGAAGAAAAAAAATCCAAGAAAAGTCCAGGTAGCTTTTGAAAAAGTGCTTTTGGGATTCTTGAAAAGATTATTTCCTGGAGGGCTATGAAGATCTTCAGGTATGTTGATTCTTGTATTGGCTACCTAAACACAGTAGTCCTTCAAGCATATCCACAGAGCAAAGTAGCTTTCTTGCTTCAATGAGTGTAGAGATGCAGAGCAGCCACAACTGTACCAGGCTAATCTATCTTGCCTTGACTCTTTGCATAGTGGTGTGCTTTCTTTGTCTTAGCTGTGTCAGGATGGCACAGTACGCTTCTGTGAATGAAATGCTTCCCTGGAAATAGAAGGCAAGATCAAGAAAGTTGTGGTTGAATGGAGCTGATAACCCCATAAAGAGAGCAATGAGAATTTTATAACAAGAGGCAATGTATGAAGCAGTAGATGGATAGGATGGGAAGAAATTCAATTTGCATGGAGATAACATTAAGGGGAGGTAGTTATATCTCTTTTTCTGTTTTCTTATTTCCTGACCCCAGTTTCATTTCCTTACTTGTTATCACTTGTGTTCTGGGCTTTGCAAAAAAAGGAGCTTATCTTGAAAGCAATAGCAGGGTTGTTAGGTGTATATGTTAAAATTAAATACGTAGTTTGAATTAATTAGAAGCAGCAACACAGATTCATATGGTGTCAAAATTATTTCAAGTGTGTCCTTTTTATTTTTAAGTAGAAACGGAATGTTTTATGTTGCTCGTACTTTTCTTATGAAGTCTGATGATGGTTAGCCAGCTGGAAATTTGTAACAGGATCACATGCCAAAGCAGAGATTTTTTTTTTAATTCACATTTATATGCCGCCCTTCTCCGGAGACTCAGGGCAGCTTACAATTTCTGGGATACAACCCAATGCGCTCAGCAATAGTCTTCATTCCATTGTATATGGCTGCTTATTACTAAGTGGCATTTTTACAAAGTCAGCTTATTGCCCCCAACAATCTTGGGTCCTCACTTTACCTACCCCGAGAGGATGGAAGGCTGAGTCAACCTTGAGCCTGGTGGGATTCGAGCCTGCACTAATTGCAGGCAGCTGGAGCTAAGTGCTAGGCCTTTAACAGCTTGCACCACCAAGGCTCTGAAACAGGAATCAAGGAATGAAACAGGCTACTCTGAAAATATCAGAAAAGATTCTGCTAAATTTTATCCTGAAAGTTTCCGGATTTTATCTGAAATGGGATTTCCTTTTTCTGCCTCAGTGAGCTTTATTTTTTTAATGTTTTATTTTTTAGGACCAGGAATGTCTGCTACGAGGTAGTTAAAAAGTCAAGATGGGATCTAGAATTGTGTCAGTGAAGCTCCATCTTTTTGTTACTTCCAAACACATATAAAAAAGGCAGGGTTTTAATATTTGGATTTATTACTTTCTAACATTTATTATTAATTAAATTGGTTAAATTTATGCCACTCATCTCTCTATCCAAAGCAAATCTGGGCAGTTTTCAGTAACATGGTTATGACTATCATTTTGTCTATTATTTTTACCCACCTCCCTGCAGAAGCCTCCTTTTTTATGATGGTGCTTCAATAGTCCCTGTTCTTTTGCGAAAATGCTGCATTTTCTGCTTTCTATTGCACAGCGGTCTTTCCACAGCATCCCTGACTGCTTGCACTCTCTGATTTGAAATGTTCCTCTAAGATGCTCCCTCTGAACTTTCCCCCTGAGGTTTAATTAAGAAATTAGCAGCCAGGAAGGCTGCAGGCAGACAAAAAAATGTATCTGCAATGAAAACTAGGGCCTAAATTACCTTTAATTTGCTATCAGTGAGGCTTTCACCTCCCATTTATTTCTTCTTTGGAGAAAAAAAAATGCAGACATGTACGAAGGAGGCACATTGAATTTAAAGTTTCATGTGGTTTCTAGCTGGCCTATCACATGATATTATCAGTCTTCCTGTACGCATCTATAATTGCTCCTTCAGTTTGTGTGATTTTAAATTTGTGTTGGCTCAATACATTCAGCCTGAATTCAACACTCCATCAAAGGGCTTCCTGTTTCAGGAAATACTGCTTTCCAATCTGCTCTAACCAAACTGAAGTGGTTTGCTTTGTGCCTGCAAGTTCTAAAAGACAAAAAAGAAATGAGAAGATTTTGGAAGCTTTTCTTCCCCTTGTCTCCTTGGAAACAACAGGCTGTGATGATTTTTTTCCTCCATCGCATTTTGAATTCTCCAAATTACTAAATAAACCGAGTTTAACACTGCATTAAACATTTGTATATGCGCAGACAGAACTTTACTAGTTAAACCTTCTTATGTTTCTTATTTCCTGGAATTATTGCTTTCTGTTCATAGTTAGAAACTTACATAGTTCTGTTCCTTTTGCTAAATGACTTTGGGCATACCACGTAAGGCTATATTCACCTGCCCACTGATTTACAGATGCTCCAGCATCTGTTTCTCTCCAAGATGTCTAGAGCTGTGTAGACATACATTATTTATTATAAATACAAATAGTGTGTTTTGTGTTGTTTGTCTCTGACTTATTAGATGTGGCTGATGCTCTGTAACCAGTGGGAATTCTGCTTACAATAATCCAGAATGAATTGACAGAAAGGCATCCTTTTGCTTAGAGTAACAAATTATTTTATTTGGATTACCACATCTGCCAAAAATTGTTGCCCCTATCATGCAAATAAGTTTTTGCTGGAATGGAAAGTACAGGTTTTAGGGGCCTACGCACAGCAAGAGAACAACTTGTTCACATAATTCTTTATTCCTTTAAGATCTAATTAATGTATCAAAATCAGCATAATTTGGAACAAGGGTCTTCAAATTTGTCACGTTTAAGACTTGTGGACTTCAACTCCCCAAATTCCTGAGCTAACATGACTGGAGGAGGAATTCTGGGAGTTGAAGTCCAAAAGTCTTAAAGCTGTCAAGTCTGAAGACCCCTGATTTAGAAGCATGCCAGTTTTAGATGGCTACTAGTAGGGTTTGGGTGGAAGATTGGAAAGAAATTCCAGATCAGTATGCTAAATTGAGAAATTGAAAAGAAAAATTCACAAGAAGACATTGGCAAACCACTTCATAATAGTGCCAAGAAAACTACATGGGTGTGTTGATAGAGGACTCAGAAGTTGAGTTTGACTTTATCTAGTGGCATGACATTGCAATACTTGAAGCTAGACTCAAATATTGATAAAGATTTTCCTAGGTCTGTATCTCATAGAACTTTTCACCATTCATACATCTGCTTTTGAATTTTGGAAGTTCAATTTCTGATATGTACTTTCGTTGTGATCCCTAATCTTCAAATTTAAAAACAACACCCTTTACTCTTATTCACCCAATTTTGTCATGGCTGATTAAGGCCTCTTGGGAAGTGATCTGTGTTCAGATTCTGGCAGTGATCAATCCCTCTTTGAGGAAATGGTTAATTCCAGCATCTCTTCAAATAGTGGTTTGCCTCATCCTTAAGGGGCCATCACTAGACCCCCATCATTTTGTACAATTTTCATCCAGTTCCCAACCTTCATTTTTCATGGAAGTTTGTAAGGGGTGTGTGTTACAGCTTCATAGGATTTTGGAAGAAGTTCTGGACCTCTTTCAGTTGGGGTCCATGTTGGGATACGGGACCAAAATAACATTGATGACACTCATAGAAGATCCCTGGTAGTGATCCCTTCACTTTTTTTTTTTTTGACCTTCAGTAAACTTTGGATACCATCAATCATGGTATCCTTCTGGATTGGCTGTGTGAGTTGGGAATAGGTGGCATGGCATTCTGTTGGGTCTCCTCCTTCCTCCATTCTTTGGAGTTGGTTTCAGTTGGTGTTGATGTGGTAGGAGAGATCCAACCAGCAGGTCTTGGTACTTTACCCCCTCTAGTTTAACAGCTACACAAAGCTTCTGGATGAGATCATTTAACAGTTTGGGATGAAAGATCATCAGCATGTTGATGATAACCAGGTTAATACCAGCACACCAGGTCACCTGAGTGATACCATGGAAGTTCTGACACAGTGCAGACCTGAATGGGATGAATAGGCTCAATTCAAGATGGAGTGGCTCTGGGTTTTTGAATCTCTCGGTTCTAGGACTTTTCATATTAGTTTTTGATGGAGCGGCACTACCCCAGATAGACACAAAGTGCAATCTAGGGTTCCTCCTGCACTCACTGCTTCTGCCAGATGGCAGCCATAACTAGTAGAATATTTGCACAGGTTATGCAATTGTCCCAAATCATGGGCCAGGGTGCCCTACTCATAGTCATTCAAGCCATTGTGACCTCCAAATTAGACTAACACAATGCATTCTTTACATGGGACTGCCCTTGAATATTCAGAAGCTTCAACCGGTGCAAAATGCAATAGTGTGGGAAGTTCAGAAGTGCAAGTTGCTTGGTTCATGTGACACCATTGCTTTGCAAGCTGTGTTACCTTCTGGTGTGCTTAATTCAAGGTACTAATTGTCACGATTATTTAAACAGCTTCTCTTCCCAATTGTTTCAACACATCTGGCAGGAAGGGCATGTTACAGATACTATCTGTGAAGGAGTGTAAGCTGATAGGGCCCAGAAAGAGATACTTTTCTCCTATAGCACCACCCTTTGGAACATCATATTCCCTGAGATCAATTTAGCCCAATCCCTCTTGTGTATGGACTGGTGTGGGAACCTGGGTATGGGCAGACACTGTCTCCTGTTGGTATAGATGATAGGTTAGATTACACCTAGCTTCTATATATTATTATTTTTATTTGTTTTTAATGTTGTTTATTTTGTGACTTTTATTTGTAATATCTCTTGACTTATGTAAAAGTGGGCAGTTGTATAAATTAAGTAAACAAACATACTGTACAACGGATAAACATGGATGTATCAACTCATCTTCCTTGTAATTTCTCAAAAGATTTCTTCCCTCTGAATGAGGCTTCTGCTTTTCCATTTTATTCTCAGGGTAGATTGATTCACTTGGAGTGATGTGGGTATTGCAGGACCAGTTGTGAACAGATTGTGAACATCTATCAGTGTGGTCACCAAGGGTCAACACTAACTTGATGGCTCATAGTCAGTCAGTAGCCAGGATAATATGATGGGTTTCAGCTTCATACCCATCATATGGTCAAGACAAAGTCATGTTTACCTTGGTATGTTGTACAAATGGACACCCAGATTCATTGTATGCTTACAATGAATAGCTAATTGAATTAATTTAAAAATTCAAAAGATGTCATAAAAGTGTATCTTCTCATTTGCTGCCTCCTATCTTGTTGCTGAATATGAAAAAAAAATGTTTTAGTGCACAATCATTTCCTCAATTAGTTTTATGGAAGAACATTACATATATCTAATTTGTTAATATCCAGAGCCATATTACAAAGCTATTATAAAGTTTTCTCCAATGTGGTGCTGTTTAAGTTATTAAGAGTCAGAAACTTCATTTGTCTACTGTCAAACTATGGAAAATTTACTATATGTAGCTGATTTTTCTTATATAGAAAGACAAACTATGGAAATATATAGGTAAGATTCCCAGGATTTAGCAGGGAAGAAATATTGCATGATTGGAGTAAAGGCCATTATATTAGATTGTGTATGTTACAATACAATATATAATTATAATATAATCATTTATTATCCCAGCTAAGGTTCTGAGAATTGCATGTGTGTGTGTGTTGTGTGTAAGAGAGGAGGGGGGAGAGGGAGAGAAGGAGAGAGAGATTTAAATTCACAATTCATTCCTTCATGGTAGTTACTTTATGGAACTTCTATTCATATTGTTAAAAGTAGCCTTTACTTTTGTAGCACAATCTAATGTACTGCTAATATGCAACTTCCTGAAAGTCTTCTGGTGAAAAAGCACACGTCTCCAGAGAATAATTTACAGTTTAAATTTTGGAAGGGAGAAAGGTGGAATGGATACAAGGATAAAGTGGAAAATACAGGTCGTCCTTGTTGAATGAAGACTTGTTCAGTGACCATCGAAATTACGATGGTCCTGAATGGGTACTCATTGTTGTGGCTGTCACAGGTCCCTTCAGTCACATGATTGGAATTCTGACTCTTGGCTTGTAATTGCAGTATCACAGCCTCTTGTGATCTCATGCTCACCATTTGCGACCTTCGCTGCTATCTTTGCACAAGCAACATCAATGGCCAAGCTGGCAGGAGATTACAATTTGCAGGATTCACTCAACAACAGCAAGTGGGACTTCTACAACTCATTTTGTAAGTTGGTCTGGTCACATCACATTGCACTTTATAACTGTGAGGCTTAGCAACACAATCATTGGTCCCAATTACCATTGTTAAGCAAGGACACCCTGTATCAGCCAAGTGGTTAAATACAGAAAAGCCTCACATCACATTAATTAGAACACAGATATTTAGAAGCAGCTGAACAGGAGAAATAGCAACATATGAGAGAGAAGGTCTTAACTGAGATGACTTGCACAGATAATGAGCTTTGCTTGGTGTTCCACATAATTTAAGAAGCCAAAAGTTACTAATGAATATTCACAGTAAAACCCAGGTGGTAACAAAAGAAGGACAATATACCATCCATCAAGCTGCTGTAAATCCTTAATGTATCCAGTACAAGAACTGTATACAAGCAGCTTGCTAAACATACCCCTTTTCCTTGACAGTGTTTCTGTAAAGAAGATAAACCATAATTAATTGAGGCTCACAAAGAAAGGCAACGGTGGATTTAATAATCAAGCCATTTATATTACTCCAAATCAGAAGACTTGTGACATGTAAAGGGAATGTTTTGCTAGTAGTTGAATGGATGTATACTGTTTCTTTGGGGTTAAAGAATAGAATTGCTGGTGTACACGCAACCGTACACTAAATATGGTGCCCATTTTTTCTTCTTCAGGATGATTTATCCTTAATTCCCATATTCAAAAAGAGGAAGGCTAAATACATTTGCTGCTAGTGTTGTATAAAGTATAAAGGCCGGGGATAACATTATGGAAGGCTATGGAAGATATGCAGAAGGTTGCAGGTCAGTTTTGAATCCAGGGGTGGGATTCTACCAGTTCAGACTGGTTCTGTAGAACCAATTGTTACAATTCTGAGCAGTTTGGAGACAAGCAAATCATGCCACTCGCTGGCCCCTCCCTCCCACCCAGTCACTCCTTATCTCACATACGTGACATCCAACTTGCCTGGGTTGTCTGCGCCATCCAACTTGCCTGTTTTGTGCCTTTGCCTAATTTTTGGTAAGTTGCTATTTTTCCTTTTTTCCCACCCCGACGATCAGCTGTTCCAACTATCAGCTGTGCCGCACTATTTAGATTAGCTAGAAAGCAGGAAATCATCAGATTTCTTGCTTTCTAGCTAATCTAAATCGCTGTTGTACTGCTTTGCCTTCACCAAGGAGGCTTCCCTGAGGCCCAGTCAGGGGTAGTATTCAGGGGGTTGTGGGGGAAAGTGGCCTGAGAGCAGAGCCGAACCTTCCTTAGGACTGAAGCTTCTATTTTTCAGTCCAGACTCAGGCAGTAGATTGCAGAAAGGTAGATCTGTGAGTGAATCTGTGATTCTGCAAGCAACTCAATCTGCCTGCCTGCTTTGCCTGACTTTGGGTAAAAGTTGCTCTTTTTTAAATAAAAAAATCAATATTTACATAAATATTTACAATATTTACATGCAAGTCACGCCCATCCAGTCACATAAACATGAAGCCACACCCACAAATTAGGCAATGCCCACAGAACCAGTTGTTAAGAAATTTGAATCCCACCCCTGCTTGAATCCCATCTATCTTGGTCTATATGTCTGTGGCATTTGGTAATAGTAGAGACTATTTATATTTTTAGACCAGGTTCACAAATCATTTTAAAACACACTGTAGCTTTGGCTACATAGTGAAAGATATTTCAAACTTTTGAAGAATTGATTGTGTTCTTTTGCAATATATTTTATCCGGCCTTCCCCATTTTTTTGTCTTTCTATAAAGCAGTTTCAGAGAATAAATCAGTTATTACAATTATCCCCCACATTTTTAGGAGCAGTAAATGCAGGGATATAGCTTTAAAAGATAGTGCTTCTGTTTTCCCTCTTTTGATAAGATTTTCCCAAACATTTGCCCTGATTTCAAAGTATGCAGAAGTTAAGAAAGAAATCTACGGGTTCAAGTGCCCTGCATGTTCATTTTGTAATATAGGGGGTTCTTGTCAAAAGCAATATATAATTCATTGCATTCTAAAATTATGAATCTTTCCAAGATTTATTTCTTTCAAAAACATTACTAGTTCTCTGTCTTTTTAAAATACTTGACTTCCCAGCTCAGACATTAATCAGTTATTCCTGTATTTTACATTATCCACCTATAAATGAGGTCCTTATTTTTTTGTTTTTGTTAAAATGTGAAGCACTGTTTCCATTTTATTTGATTACATGCATATAACTAAAATATACTGCTGAACCACTAAAAGAGTTTTATATTTGATGTTTCAGTGAGCAGCAACATATAAAGATGGGTTTTATATTCACTTAAGGGCATCAAGCCTGGATGAACATTCTGCTAGCCCTCCAAGCAAAGTAATCTTCCATACACTAAGCAAAATTTGTAATGTTTTGTTAAGGTTCAGGCATGGCTGTCCCATTTTTTTTTCCCCTGGCTGAATTCTCCTGGCTCTATTCAAAGTCAAAGTTTCTGTTAAGTTTGCATAGAGAGGCAGACATGGAGTGCTTCAGCTCTTAAGTTTATTGTGACTTCAACTCAGAACGGACCCAACTGGCTTTGCTGTGGCTGCTATTTATAGCCGGCAGCCGCAGCTGACAGCCAATCAGAGTGCAGGGTTTTCCCGCACTTTTTAAACCAATAATCTCCAACACTTTACAAGAACAATTCAAACTAAACCAATGATTTCAAACACTGCATACATAACACCCCTCCCCACTAGGTTTAGTCCACACTCAAAACCCCATCTATCTAATGTATTCTTTTAAATAGTTGGGGCTCTTACGTGTACATTGAGACCTATGTGGTTCAGGTGTTTTAGGGTTCTCACCTTGTGAGGAAGGAAATGTGTCTTTTGACATTTCCTTATTTGGACTTCTAGTAATGGTAGAACCTGTTTGGTTACTACAACCTGGTCTCTCCTCCCAATCCATCTCCAACCCAATGTCAGCACCTAAGTCAGGTAGTGATGTGCAATCTTCCATTTGTGAAAATGGTTGTTGGCACTGTGACAGGTTTTGGAATGGTTTCTCTCGTGTTAGCTCGTTACACATGGGGTAGATTCTTGCTTGCTGATTATCCTCATAATCCTCCCCTTCCCCCCTAGAAGAGGCAGTAGGTATGGGAACCAGAGAGAAGCAATGGCGATGCTCCTGAGGTAGTCTGGATCTTAGCTGATCAATGTGCCTGCTCCAGAGGACACCATCCTCCGTTTGTACCCTGTAAGACCTGGGGCCTGTGATTTGGGTTATCTCAGAAGGAATCCATAATGGTTCACCCCAAAGATTTTTTGCATAAACAGAATCACCCACAGTGAATGTGCGAATTTTGCTAGTGGAATCTAGTGGTGCGTTGGGTGTGTAAGTGGGATGAAGGCAGTCAAGGGGAGATCTGAGCTTCCTACCCATCAACAACTCGGCTGGGGTTAAGTTAGTTGATGGGTTGGGAGTGATATGCTGGACACTGAGTAGTTTTTCAACTTTCTCAGTGATGTCCCCTGGACCCAATTACTGAAGTTTTTCCTTGGTAAATCGTACCATGCGTTCAGCCCGGCCATTAGCCGAAGGATGCCCAGGGGCTGTCAGGGCGTTTCTGATACCCTGCTGTGCTAAATATGATTCAAAAAGGTTGGACGTAAATTGAGGACCATTGTCAGAAATGAGGACATCAGGTAACCCATGAGTTACAAAAAGTTTCTTAAGCTGTTTGATGACAGCTTCAGCTGTGGTGGATGCCATAGGGATAACCTCTAGCCATTTGGAATATGCATCTACTATAATAAGAAAAGTGTGCCCTCTGGTAGGGCCAGCAAAATCAATGTGAATCCTGGACCATGGGCCCCTAGGACATTCCCATTCCTGTTTGGGGGCGAGAGGTGGGGCAGGCCTGACTACCTGACAGTTGGGACAGGATGCAACCCAGTTTTCAACCAATTTGTCAATACCTGACCACCATACATAACTCCTGGCCAATCCCTTCATTCTGACAATCCCGGATGACCCTCATGTAACATTTCCAAAACCTCTTTTTGTAGTTTTGTAGGAATAACCACCCTGTTACCCCACAAAATACATCCTCTTAATACAGATAAATCAGTTTGCCTGGATTTAAAAAGTTGGGCCAGTTGAGGTAGATCTTGAAGTGGCCAACCTTTCTTAATCCAGCCTATAACAGGAGCCAATAAAGCGTCTTTGGCAGTCTCTCTGGCAATTTCAGCAGCATGTACTGGAAGCTTGGCAATAGTTTCTAGGAAAAAGGTGAAGGTCTCAGGAGCAGGGTCCTCAGTGTGTGAGGGAAGTGGGCAGCGACTCAAAGCATCTGCGTGCCCAATGTCTTTTCCAGGTCTGTGGATGAGTTTGTATGAATAAGCAGCAAGAAATTCAGTCCATCTCAGCATTCTTGGTGACAGGATCGTGGGCGCTGGTTTGTCCCCTGCCACAATGCCTAAAAGAGGTTTGTGATCTGTGACAATGGTAAATGTTCTCCCATATACGTATTCATGGAATTTCTTGACAGCTGCCACAATTGTCAAAACTTCCTTGTCCAGTTTGCTGTAGTTTCTCTCTGCTTTAGTCAAAGTACGAGAGTAAAATGCAATAGGGGCTTCCCTTCCGCTAGGAAGCATGTGGCTCAACACCCCCCCCCACTCCAAAAGGAGATGCATCACAAGTCAGTACAACAGGCAAATTCTCAGAGAACTGTATTAGTACAGAATCAGACGTGATTAGTCTTTTAATATTGTTAAATGCAGATTGTTCTTTTCTGCCCCAGACCCATGCAGATTTTTTGTCCAGTAATCTATGTAGGGGTTCTGCAATGGTTGCCTTCTGAGGTAGAAATATATGATAGAAGTTAATGAGTCCCAAAAATGCTTGCAAATCTGTTTTGCATTTTGGCCTGGGGGCTTCTTTGATTGCCTGAACTTTGGCTTCTGTGGGGTGGATGCCATGTTTATCAATCATGTAACCCAAGAATTCTACTTTGTCAGTTCTAAGTGTGCATTTCTCTTCTTTGACTTTTAATCCCGCTTTTTTGAATCTGGTTAGGACTTCTCTGAGTCTCTCGTGTAACTGAGTGTCATTTGCAGCGGAGATTAAAACATCATCAAAATAGGGAACCACCCCTGGCAACCCTTGAAGCATTCTTTCCATAAGGCTTTGGAAGATGCCTGGTCCCACACTTACTCCAAATTGCAACCTTTTGCATTTGAAAGCACCTCTATGGGTTACAATGGTTTGGGCTTCTGCAGTGGCATCATCAACTGTTAACTGTTGATATGCCTGGGCCAGGTCCAATTTGGCAAAAACTGTGCCCCCTCCAAGAGAATGTAATAAATGATGCACTACTGGAACTGGATATGCGCTCTGTTGTAGCGCATGGTTCAATGTCCCCTTGTAGTCTCCGCAGATTCTCACAGACCCATCAGTCTTGACTGGTGTGACTATGGGTGTCTCCCACCTGGAGTGGTCAGTGGGGTCTAAAACCCCTTGAGCTATTAGTTTATCTAATTGTGCATCAATTTTTTCCTTTAAAGCAAATGGAACCCTTCTGGGTTTTAAACGGATTGGTTGTACCTTGGGATCTAGGTTAAAGGTGATAGGGGTCCCCAAGTACTTGCCTAATCCATCGCTGAAGACCTCTGGAAATTCAGACTTCAAGGCCTCTTCCCACTCAGTGTTGCTCACGTGATTGATGTCAGTCACCTTGATGCCCAGCGGGTTGAATCATTCAAGTCCCAGCAGACTTGGGTGATCCTTGTCTACGATGGTCAGGGGTAGACACTTGGTGTAGCCTTTAAACTTCAGGTTGAATTCTCTTGTTCCCACTACTGGAATCTTGTTCCCTTGATAGTCTTTAAGAGTCAATGCTTGCTTCTTGAAGTGATTCTTTTGGATGTATGCAAGTAGTCTGTGAATATTGTCTCATGACACCATAGATAGGTATGAGCCTGAGTCCACTTCCATTTGGCAAGGCCTTCCTTCAATAAGTACTTTGACATGCACTTTTCTGTTTTTTAAGGGGGAAGAATGACCAATAGTTACTGTTTGATGAGTTTCATTCTTCCCATTTGCTTCTGTGCTGCGCCCCATTTTCTCACTGAGGTTGTTTGGCTTGAATTCTTTGTCTTTGGTTGCAGCAAACTTCCTTCTGCTTGGTGGAGTTCTGGATGATTTGCAGACTCTTGCTAGGTGTCGTCTTTTTTCACAACGGAGGCAAATGGTGTCTAGAAACTTGCATTCAGTGCGGGGGTGGCTTCCCCCACAACCTCTGCAGTAGAAATCTTGGCTCTTTCTTCCCAGGTCTTTCTTTTTCCACTCCATTCTGAGTCTGTAAATTCCTTCCTCCACCTCACTGCAATCTGACTGAGAATCTAGTTCCTCACAATGATTCGTAGTGGACTTTTCCCCAACAGAATGGCTCGTGGCCCTGTTCATCTTCCTCATGGCTGCTGCTGAGGACTTGGTAGCTTCTGCTGAAGAGGCTTCTTCTATTGCTTCTTTCAGCGTGATCTTAGGTTTCATTAATAACTTGCTCTGTAACACCTTGTCTTTAAGGCCCAGGACAAAACGATCGCGCACAGCCTCTTCTAAAGTGTTGAATTCGCATGCACCCCCAATGTCTCTTAAACTTGCCATGAAGTCATTTATGCTTTCGTTTTCCCCCTGATCACGATGGTAAAACTCGTGTCTCTTAATGAGGCACGATACTTGTGGCGCGTAATGGGCACTTAACAGCCTTTCCAGATCAGACCAGTCCATTACCTTCACGTCTGCAGCTCCCGCTAATGCCTTCACCATCTTGAAAACTGCCGGACCGCAGTATGTAAGAAAGACCTCCCTCTTCCGCTTCTCGGAAATGTCGGCTAGATTGTTTCCTTCCAGATACATTTGGAAACGATCTGCATACAACTCCCAGTCTTCTGCCGTCGGATCGAACGGGGCTGGGGGTTGTTCAGCGCAGCCATCTCGCTCTTCTTCTGTTCCATGTTGCCTTCTCTTCAGGGGAATCCCACCCTTGTCACCAGTGTTAAGTTTGCATAGAGAGGCAGACACGGAGTGCTTCAGATCTTAAGTTTATTGTGACTTCAACTCAGAACAGACCCAACTGGCTTTGCTGCGGCTGCTATTTATAGCCGGCAGCCGCAGCTGACAGCCAATCAGAGTGCAGGGTTTTCCCGCACTTTTTAAAACAATCATCTCCAACACTTTACAAGAACAATTCAAACTAAACCAATGATTTCAAACACTGCATACATAACAGTTTCAATTGTAATTTGACATCAGAGGAAGCAAGTGAGATAACATGGAAAATTGTGAAGTATTAGTATCACTTTATAATGCCCTGGTAAAATCCTACTTGGAATGTTGCATCCAGTTTTGGTTGCTATGATATAAAAAGATGTTGAGACACTGGAAAGAGTACAGAAAAGAGCAACAAAGATGATTAGAGGACTAAAATAGATGAAGAATGGTTGCAGGGATTGAGTATGTCTAATAGATCAATGAAAAGAAGGACTGGGGGGTAACATTATAGCAGTGTTCCAATATCTAAGTGTCTGTCAGAAAGAAGAGGGGGTCAACCTACTCTCCAAAGCACCTGAAGGTAGGACAAAAGCAGTGGATAGAAACTTGTCAAGGAGAGATCAAACCTAGAACTAAGGAAACATTTCTTGACAATTAGAACAATTAATCAGTGGAGCAATTTGACTCCAGAAGTTTTGGGTGCTCCAACACTGGAAGTTTTTAAAAAGAAACTGGACAGTCATTTGTCTGAAATGGTACAGTCAGGGTCTCCTGTTTGAGCTAGGGATTGGACTAGAATATCCCCAAGGTCATTGCCAACTGTTATTCTTAAGTTTCTTAATAATGTAAACAACACAAACAATCAGTAAGAGGAAACAGAGCTCCTTTTATTATATTGGATCCAGATCTGGCCTCTTATGCACAGATCTTATTTTTTTTCAGAGAAGGCTTCTGATTGTCCTCTTCTATTCGGTTTCACTGTTTTTCTTGCCTCCTGAAAGTTGGAGGATCCTTTGTAACAGTGTGAGAGGAGCTGCTACCAAATGAAGGGGAAAGAGCAATCTGTGAAAATGTATGTGCACAAGTAAGGGAAATCTGAGCAGAATTTGACTGACAGAATGCAACCAACAGTAGATGAAACTTTCTCTTAAAATCACTGTGGTTTTGAGATTTATTTGAACGTGGTATCAGATTATATATATATGATACCACATTCTATATATATATATATATGTTTTCTTAAGTTTTCACAGGTATTTATATGTATGGTATTCAGCTTTGTTCAGGTATTTTCCCACATCATTATAGTTGTGCTTTTAAAGTTGTAGCGACGTTTCGGCAGAATTTCATCTGCCATCACAGATGAGCACAGCACATCACAGCATGAGGCTAGCACCAAATTTAAAACTGAAACGGCTGTGAAAGCCTGACACACAGACGAACCCAATACACAAGCCTGATGGCAGATGAGATTCTGCCGAAATGTTGCTACAACTTTAAAAGCACAACTGGGAAAATACCTGAACAAAGCTGAATACCATATATATATACACATACATACATACATACATACATACATTACTTCTGCTAAGATCACCTTCCCTCCCTCCCTCCCTCTGCCCTTTGATGTTCTTTCATTCTTTATGAATGTCTAAAGTGCATTAAAAATGAAACATTTGCTCTTCATCAAAGCTTTCAGTTTATTCAGTCATCACTGTGTATCTATGGGGCACACTTCTCTCTAAGCACTTGAAACATCTGTGTCCATCCTCATGTAATAAGCTTCTCTGGAATACAAATTACCGGTTAGAAAAGAATATGCCATACCTGATTATATATGCACAGAGTTTGGATCATAATTCAGAACATCAGTGCTTGCCTCTATTTGAAATTCTATTGTGGTAGAAGTAAGAGGTAGAGGACACTGCAAAATATTTCTAATCCAAGCACTTTAGAAGACATTCTTGCAGTTAGGAAAGGAAACTCTACTGCAGTCTAAGGCACTTGTTCCATTATCAAGCAGCTTGTAACATCAGGATATTCTGATATGTAATTGAAAACTGCCATCTTCTAACACCATCTAAAGTACTTGCTTGTAAATCATGCTTTCCTGTAGTGACTTGATTGTTGGGGAATTGCCAGCTAGGATGGAAGGAGGTATCAAGTGAGGACCTAGCTTGGAGTCATCTGCTAGCTGCAAATGGTATAAGCATAACTTTCCCACAAAACCTTATCTGGTCATTCCTGGAGGAAAGCAAGCAGTCAGGTGAGATTCTTATTACATAGGTGATAATATAATTATAGCCTGTGGCTATTCACAAGTGTTTTTTTTTTGTATCTGACATTAATATATACAATATGCTATGAAATGTTGCTTAGGAGTTATTTAGATAATTTAATCCCCTGTCAGATAAATTGAAACTACCTTAATCTTCTGGTTGGTTTAAATCATAGATCCATTTAGCATATATAGTTCAATGTAGTATCCTACCCACAGCTGAAAAAGAAAAAAAAACCAATATTTTCATTTATCAATTCATAATCTATATGAAAGTCATTTCACATGAGCTTTGTATATACAGAGAACTAAAATGTTTTCTTAGAAAAATCAAAAGAGAAAGAGGATTTTTAATTTTAGATCATATTTGTTCAAGCATATATATTTTCTGCCTGCTTTTACCTTGTGAGATTGAAGAACTCCAGAAGTTTTCTTGCCCAGGTAACATAAATAGATTTATTTCATTGAAAATATATTTTTGCACACATTCCATTAGAGTAATAAGTAGTGTTCTCACCTGTTTTATTGATAATTATCTTATCTCTTATTTTCTTTTCCTGTTGAAGTCACGTTAGAGAATGTTATTTAAGGTCTGTTACTGTGGAAAAGGAATTTTCCATGCACAGCTCAGCTGTGATTTAGGATTTTCCCGGGCTTTGCCAAGCCCCACCTCACCTGGCTCTGGACTATTTAAAGGGCTAGCCTCGTGGCATCTAGCCAGTTCCACCATTACTGATGTTCCAGCTGCTTGGGACCATGCAGCTGGAAGGATCCTACCTCATGCCACGAGGAGGATCTTTGGGACTCCAGTCACATAGGTGACTGCCACAAGAAGAAAAAGAAAAGACTCTAAGAAGAAACAAATGGACACTGACTACTGAAATAACCCTTTAACTTATTTTATTGCTTTTTGTGTTTTGTCTACAACAATAAATAACTTGCATTGGATCCACTGGGCTCAGACTCTTTCCTGATAACTTCACAGTAGAGAAAGGTAACGAACCACCCATATTTAACCCTAAAAATCCCTTAACAGTTACAGTCTATATGACATATTAGAATCAGAACAGAGCTGGAAGGGATCTTGGAGGTCTTTTAAAAGCAGGAGAACTTATACCAGTGGTGGCAAACCTTTTTGGCACTGAGTGCTGAAACAGGAGTACATGTGTATGCATGCGCCAAAAACTGGAAGAGCAGCTCCCCGACGCATGCGTGTGGGAATGCCAGAAACCGGAAGCTTATCTTCCCGGCGCATGAATGCGTACCAGCCACCTGGTCTTCCAGTTTCTAATGCACATACGTGTGCAAAGACCAGCTGGCCAGTTAGCATGCATGTACTGGAAAGCAGAAGAGCAATGGGCGACAGCTGGCATGTCCAGAGAGATGGCTCTGCATGCTACTCCTGGCACATGTGGCATAGGTTTGTCATCACGGCCAGATGGCCTTATACAATTTCAGATAGGTGGCTGTCCAGTCTTTTCTTAAAAAAACTCCAGTGATGAAGCACCTACAACTTTTGGACGCAAACTGTTTCACTTTTTTTAATTACATTTATATGCCGCCCTTCTCCGGAGACTCAGGGTGGCTTACAATTTCTGGGATACAACCCAATGTGCTCAGCAATAGCCTTCTTTCCATTGTATATGCCTGCTTATTACTAAGTGGCATTTTTACAAAGTCAGCTTATTGCCCCCAACAATCTTGGGTCCTCAATTTACCTAACCCAAGAGGATGGAAGGCTGAGTCAACCTTGAGCCTGGTGGGATTCGAGCCTGCAGGCAGCTGGAACTAAGTGCTAGGCATTTAACAGCCTGCACCACCAAGGTGTTAATTGTCCTCACTGTTAGGAAGTTTCTCCTTAATTCCAGGCTGCTTTTCTCCTGGATTAGTTTCCATCCATTGTTTCTTGTCTTGCCTTCTGCTGCTTTGGAAAATAAGCTGACCCCCTCTTCTTTGTGACAACCCCTCAAACACTGGAATACTCCTATCATTTCACCCCTAATCCTTCTTTTCTCTGGACTGGCCATACACAATTCCTGCAGCCATTCTTTATATGTTTTTTTTGTCTCCAGGCCCTTAATCATCTTAGTTGCTCTTCTTTGCACTTTTTCCAAACTCTCAACATCTTTTTTGTAATGTGGTGACCAAAAATGGATGCAATATTCCAGGTGTGGTCTTACTACGTTATAAAGCGGTACTAATACTTCATGTGGCTTTGATTCTATGCCTCTGTTTACACAACCAAGGTGTTGTGGCCTGTCGGCTGCTGGCCCACCCCAGCAGCTGAATCAGAGGAGGAGAAGGAGGCAGGAGAGTCAGAGTCAGCATCAGGGCAACCTGGGAGCTCCAAGGGGGCAGAGGGAAGACAGAGGTGGAGCCTGGGCCATCCATCAGCCCTCAGATAGAGAGTCAATAGCCCCCAGGGCTGATGAGGAAGAGGAGGAACAGCTGGTTCAGTGTTTGACACATGGATGCACAGAAGGCAGAGGAGAGGAGAGCAGTAGAAACCCCTGGGCCAATCCTTGGGAAGGAAGAGCCACCACTGCTAGCAAAGCCCCCACCCTAGCTCTGGGGATAAAAGCTAGGGGGTGGAGATGAATAGATGTGGCAGACTACTATCATCTCCCTGCCGAATGGACTTGTTAGCATGTGGTGAGACAGAAACTTTTTGCTGGGGCTGCTGGCGCTCCTAATAAAAGAATCTTTAAGTTAACTTCAGAGGGTTTGTCCTGTTTGGGGAGCTGGATCAGAACACAAGGATTGTATTGCTGTTTTGGCTGCTACCACACACTGTTGGCTCATGTTTAAGTGATTGTCCACTAGGACTCCAAGGTCTGTTTTTTTTTAATCAAGTTTCACTTAATCTGTACTTGTACCTTTGGTTTTTCCTGCCTAGGTATAAAACTTGCTTTTCCTACATTAAATTTCATGTTGTTGGATCGGACCCTTTGCCTGTGCTTAAACTGCTGGTCCTCATTGATACATTATCCTGGGTTTTGAATTCCGAATCCAGACCAGGGAAATTGTGAGTCACAGAATCCATGAGAACTATGGCCTTTTCTAAACTTAGGACCCAAATGCATGTGAGAGGTTACATCCTATGTAAATGCTAGCTTAGAACAATTCAGATGTGGCCTTAGAATGAGAAACTTTAATATCAGTTTCTTTTCATGGTCAGATCATCTCTGGTGTCCATGGAATTCACTGGTGACATTTATTTATTTATTTATTTATTTATTTATTTATTTATTTATTTATTTTATTTTATTTGGATTTGTATGCCACCTCATCTTGGGGGGGGGAGACTCGGAGCGGCTCACACAAAGAATCAAATACAAGACATAAATACAAAGCCTTAAAATATACAAGCCATCCAAATAAATCCCTAAAATACAATAAAACCTGATTAATTAAAAAGACCCCAACCAACCTCAATCCAGGCCGGCCTGTAAAAACAGCCAAGTTTTAAGATCGTGGCGGAAGGAACGAAGGTCGGGAGCCAGCCGCAACCCCAGGGGCAGCTGGTTCCACAGGGTGGTGCCCCACAGAGAAGGCCCTCCCCCGGGGGACCGCCAACCAACATTGTCTGGTCGACGGCACCCTGAGGAGGCCCTGCTGGTGGGAGCGCACTGGGCGATTGGAACTCGATGGCGGTAGGGGGTGCTCCTGCAAATACCCTGGACCCTGGCCATGAAGGCTTTATAGGCTAACACCAGCACCTTAAATCTTATCCGGAGGGCAACTGGCAACCGATGCAAATTGCGCAGGAGGGGTGTCACATGGGAGTATCGGGTCACTCCCATCAGTACCCATGCACCTGCATTTTGCACCAGTTGAAGCCTCCGTATAGTCTGCAAGGGCAGCCCTAGGTAGAGAGCATTGCAGTAGTCAAGACAGGAAGCGACGAGTGCATGGGTGACCGTGCATAGGGCATCTCAGTCCAAATAGGGGCTCAATTGATGCACCAGGGGAACCTGGGCAAATGCCCTCCTGGCGACAGCTCCCACCTGCTCCTCCATACTTAGCCATGCATTATAACATCTCAAGGAAGATTGGACCCATTTGGCTGGTCTGCATCAGATAACTGATCCATTTGATTTCCATGGGATGCCTAGAACTCTGAAGTGCCATGTTAAAAATTATGTGTGTCACCTATGGCTTTAATCACATAATCCTTAAACAGAAATATCTTTCTAATCTCCATAAAATGAGATTTATAACATATTGTGTACTTGTTGATGGGCACAATTGTAAGAAAATTACAGGAAGTTTTAATCACCCGCGAAAGCCCTTAGATTTTAAAAAAATAAACATTAAGTTAGATCTGATAAAATATTATTTATAAGCATGTATTTATTATTTGAATTTCACTAAGTGTATCCTATGGCTACCATTCAAAACTATTAGTCTGAGAAAATGTATCTGGGGGACTTAATTATACTTTTATGAAAATTTTAACAGAATGTAGGCATGCTTGGGTATGAAGTACTTCAGCATAATTTGTTTATGGAAACTAATAGCTGGATGTAATTATAACAACAAAAACTATAAGATTTTTGAACATTCATGCATAATTCTAGACATTTCGAGTAACATGCTCAAAATTAATCAATTAACCTAAATTTAAATGTTTAAGTATTGCACTGTGATTTGCAATTTCACTTTTATCTACAGCCACTAATTTTACTTACTTCTCAAAGTCCTTTTATTTTACTCAAGAAAGGTTCTGTTATGCTGTTGCAGTCTGAAGAAAGTTGTACACTGCAAAATGTAATATTAATTGATTTAAAAAGCACACAATCATGCACATAGACAATTTCCATTAAGCTAGGAAAAATCATTCAATTGAGAACAGGAAGTTTCTGGACTTAGAATAAGCAATTTATTAAAAGTTAATGAAATGAAACTATTATTCCAGCCTTCTGGCCCAACCTGCCAATATGCTTTTAAAATTTATCCCATTCAGCCCTTATTAAACTATACAATGCCTCATTGATTTTCACCATAGAGCTGATATTTTAGAAGGGTACCATATTATACAAAATCATTTGTGCAAGATGTATCTAAATGATCAAAATTGAAAACAAGATCTTATGGTAGGATTTCACCGGAAGTATCTGTTGAGCTCCGTGCAAGGCATTGCTTAGCATAGTCTAAAGATCTCCCAAAATGCTTCAATGCCTCAATTCTAAAGTCTTCCCTTTCCAAGCCTTATCAATTTTTTGAAATCCCAAAGACATGTGAAGAGCCTGATACTTCTTGCCTGAGTAGGTTAAAATGATGAGCATAACTAGTTTCAGAAGTCTTGTTTCATTCTGAACACAATGATTACACTGAAGACAAATTCAGGATGCAGAGATATAAGGAGAGTCATTTTGGTGCAGTGTTTAAGTCATCAAGCTAGAAACCAGGAACTGGGAATTCTAGTCCCGCTTTAGGCATAAAGCTGACTGGATAACTTTGAGCTTCTCACACTTTCTAGGAAGCAGGCAAAGGAGCATCTTTGTTTTTTGGTAATCATATAGTTGTATTTCTCATTGTATTCTTTTTCATTGTTTATTTCATTGTTCTATTGTCTTACTTCTGTTCACACTCTTTTCATTTCTTCTTTTTATTGTTGTAAGCCACCTAGCATTGTCCCACAGTGAGATAGGTGGCAAATAAATTTAATCAAAAATAATAAAGCATATATGTGGTCTGTGAATTGAATCCATTAATGAATCCTCTTTCTGATGGAATTCCACTCTAACTTTGAGCAAAGAAGGGCTTCTATGGAATTTTCTCATTCTGTCTTCATAAAATATCAGTGAAGTACATGAGGTGGTCAAAGTAATTGGATTTATACATTATACTAAACCAGTGTTGCTTTTTGGGGGTCTTAGATCAGGGTGTTATGTCAACACTGGCTGTAAATTATTTTGTATATCTGTGAACTCAAACAACTGTGGCAGAAGCAACAAAACATGAATAAAACATGTCATAGTATCATCTTTGAAGTCAAACTAAGATCCTCTGAAGTCAATCTGATATGACCCAAATGAGTGGGCTGGACTGGGACCAGGAACATTGAATTTATAACCAATCTCAGCTCCCATAAGCTAACTGGATGATTTTTTTGCCACTCATTCTGCCTCAGATCAAGTCACTAGAAACTCCTAGAAGTAAGGCAGGGTATATAACCTATCAAAGAAAAAGTTGAGCCAGGCTTTGAATTCTGGGCCCAAATTACATACTATGTCTGCTGTACTAAAATTCATTTTATGTGCCAGATTATTAAAAGAAGATGTGTGATATATAGAAACAACAACAAAAATAAAAATAAAAATATTTTTTCTTTATTGGGCCAAAGCATATTTATCCTTGAGATTAATTTATGGAATGGAAATAAATATCGAGGCATGCTGAAAGGAATTTTCCACTCAACTTGTCATTTTCATTCTCTCCTCTATATCGTGGTTCACTTCTTTTTTCCTCATCTAACATTTTATCAGAAGACAGAACAACATTCCAATTAGAATGATGAAATCAACAAGTGGATTTGAAAAATAAAAGTAACAGTTGTGATATTTCAAATTACATTGAGCTCAGGTTCCTAGAATGATAATTTTAGTAATCTAACAATCGTTTTAGAATCTTTTGATATCTCTTTGAATTTCCCAACTTGTATAAGTAACTCAAATGTATACAATTATGCTTTCTCAGGGCAGAGTTACAGCAGTGAAGGAAAGTATAATAAAACATTTTGCTGTATATATGTGAGAAGCAGGAGAGTATATTTGCATTGCTAGCAGACAATGAAAAAATAATAATAGTTGGAACCAAAACAGCAGAATTTCATTAAATATACTGTGTGATTCAGTTTTTGTTTTGTAACATTTGGCTGCTGAAACACATACCTTCAGGTGTTTGAAACGTGGACTGTTTTGAAATAATATTGGAAATGAAAGTGTTAATTAACAATTTGAGAGTCTGGGGAAAAAAAAGAAGTCGCTTAATGACAAGGAAAACATTTCCTTATTCAAAACAATGTGAACTCCTTCAATGCTTTGCTAGCTATTTCTGATACAACCTTAACTGTCTGGATATTCCCTGCATATAATATTGTAGTATCCGTGTAAACCACTATGATTGTACGCTATTTGGCATACCAGTTTCAAGGTTACTTGAACTTACTTATGTTAAAACAATAGACTAAGAGAGTTGGAAAGGACTTTGCATGTTTTCTTATGCAACCCCCAGTTCAAGCAGGAGACCATAAACTGTTTCAGACAAATGATTGTCCAATTTCTTGTTAAAAAGCTCCAGTGTTGGAGTACTCACAACTTCTGGAGGCAAGCCATTCCACTGATTAATTGTTCTGACAGGAAATTTCTCCTTTGGTTCTTTTTTGTGTCTTTGGTTTACCTTGATTAAAGCTATAATTTGGGATATATGTACCCCCAAAGAATGCTCCATTGATTTAGTGGAGCAAGCAGAAAGATGTCCAATTTAGACTGCTGTCTAAAATGGAAATACACTCCCTTCATCAATAATTGTGCATGTACGTAAGCAACCTAACTCAGTGTTCAGAGAAATATATCTGTAGAATAAGCTCAGTATTCTTTGACAGGCTCTCCAACCTTTGCTCCTTCCACCCACATGATTAACACTGAAAGTTTGTGTTGTTTGTATTCCCACATACTTGATCTTTTTATTTACTCATTTTTATTTATACAGTTTTTCTTTCAGTTATGAAAGGATTAGAAGCATGTGGTTTTCCATAATTATTTCCCTGCGCTGATCCAAATGGCTTTAATTGAGCTGTCAATCACCCTTTATGTCAGGCACAAGCAATCAGATCCTTCAGGAAGGTCCAAGGCAGCAGCTTTATTGTGTTCTACCTGTATTACAAGAATCTTCCCAGACTGTGAGACTTCCCTTGGGAACAAACAGATAAAATTTAATGGATCAGGGTGGTGGTGGTGGTGATAGTCTTATGCCTTTTCTGGCTGTGCAAGAACTCAAGGCTTGTTCCTCACTTGACCCCTCCTCCCTTTCTGGCTCTCTTTCTCAACATCTATCAGCATTTGCCCAAGTATTGTGTAAAATAAATTGCATTCCAGGGGAATGCACCATGATCAAACATTGCTATGGTCTGAAAATAACAGCCCTCCTCCTGCACTAGACTGATGCTTGATGCCATTGTTCTCTTTGTCCCAGGTCCCCCAACTCTATATACACAAATATGTCACATATCTGATCAATTTCTATTTTATGGAATAAATTGGAGGTACACATGTGGCCTGTAAAGACTGCATTGTGGTTCCAAAGTCACTGCAACAAACACCACCAAGTGGTAATGCTTAGATGAAAAATGAGGACAAATAATATATCCTAGTTAATTTTAATTAAAATGAAATTGGCTCAAATTTAAGTTCTCACCCACTGTGAAGAATGTGGATCAGGCCCCATCCAAAAGACAAGATATAGACCTGGCCTGAAAATATTTTAATTGCTGTTATAAACAAACATCTTAGCATATGTTTTATATGTTTTTCAGTTCTGTTGAAACTTCAAAGCATAATTATACTTTGATGTTATTATAGTAGTTTTGAAAGTAAATTTCAGATAATTATATTTTGATGCAGAGCCTGGAAATCTATGAATTTCAAGGAAATGGCACTTATTTTATAACTGTATAGTTTTGTTGAAAGAGACTTCTAAAATCATTTCTTATTTCTCAAGGCTTTAATGACAAGATCGACATATGTTGTATAAATATATCAGTTCACCTTGATTACCTCTGGATAGAAAAGTAGAATATAATTCACATGAATGAATGAATAAATAAATAGTTCATACTGAGCTATCCAAACTTAGTAGAATTGATGGATTCAGCAATATACAAATCACATTTAACTAGGGTTGCTAGTTGTTAATAATTTTATGTTTATAGTCCTACAGCTCTTCCTACAATAAATAGGAATATTGTTGTGCTATTTGTGCGTTGTTTATTTTATGATTTCACTAGATATATTTCTAATTCAATCTGAAAGTACAGTAAATTTTCTATTAATGGCAAATTATTGACAATCTGTTCTCCAGTCTGATGAAATGAAATATTTGCTTCATCAGTGTACAGAAATCTGCACTGGCATAAATTTCAACATGTCAATCAATCTTACTAGATACAGACATTTTCATTTTTAGACAACAATTACACTGTAGATATGATGTAGCTAATAGTGGATTATCAGTAAGTTAAAAATTAAAAATTAAAAATCATATGAATTAGTCACATTTGTAAGCAGACTTAAAAAATTCTTTAAAAAAATATGTGAGCTAAATTAAACACATTCCAGTACACTGATGATACCCAGCTTTTTATCTCCACCCCTAACCAACCCAGTGACACCCTCGACGTGATGTCCAGGTGCCTGGAGGCGGTGCGGGCCTGGATGGGGAGGAACAGGCTCCAGCTCAACCCGGCCAAGACTGAGTGACTATATGTACCGGCATCTCGAGTTGTCCAGGATATTCCACCTTTAGCTATGGGGGGAGAGGTGTTACCCCGCATAGATAGGGCACACAACTTGGGCGTCCTCCTGGATGCACGGCTCAGTTTGGAGGAACAGGTGGGAGCCATGGCCAGGGGGGCATTTGCCCAGGTTTGTCTGGTGCACCAGTTGCACCCCTACCTGGATCGAGATGCCCTACGTACGGTCACTCATGCGCTTGTTACTTCCCGTCTGGACTACTGCAATGCTCTGTACATGGGGCTGCTCTTGAGGACCACCCGGAGGCTTCAACTTGTCCAGAATGCAGAGGCGCGGGTTGTGATGGGAGCGTCCCGATGCTCCCATGTTGCACCCCTCCTACGTGTGCTGCACTGGTTACCGGTTGCCCTCTGGGTGAGTTTCAAGGTGCTGGTACTGACATATAAAGCCCTTCATGGCTTAGGACTGGGATACTTATGGGAGACCCTGCTGCCAGCAACTGTTTCCCATCGTCCCGTGCGCTGTCACAGACAGGGCCTCCTTGGGGTTCCGTCAGCCAGACAATGTTGGCTGGTGACCCCTAGGGGTAGGGCCTTCTCTGTGGGAGCACCCACCCTATGGAACCAACTCCCCCGGAGCTTCGGGTGGCCCCTGACCTCCGCTCTTTCCATCGGGGCTTAAAAACCTGGCTGTTCCAACTCGCTGACCTAGGCTGAGGGTGTGGATGGGAGTTTTAATTGATTGTTTTGTTGTTTTTAGCTCTTAATTGGGTTTCTTATCTAATTTCTTTTTAATTGTATATTGTATTATTTTTATGACTGTACGCCACCCCGAGTCCTTCGGGAGATGGGGCGGCTTAGAAATCCAATTAACAACAACAACAACAACAACAACAATAATAATTACCTTTACTGTTAAAGATGTTTTAAAACAGAACAATTGTTTCAGGATGCACATTCACACTTGTGATAATTGTGCACATTTTAAAATACCAAAATGAAACATCTGCATATGCTATTCACGTACATGTGTTAAATCATGAATTGATAAAAACATATTTGAATTCTGAGGACTGAAACCCACATCTGGAGACTGAAACATCTGGAGAACATCTAAAGCTGGAGAAGATTGCATATTAGCCCATTCATTTGAGCTTACAAGGCTGTGGGGGATAGACATTTATAAGCAAGGTATTGGAGAATTCCCAGTTATGACCTGTTATGTTATTCCTGTGAGTGATTAATTATAATAACTATTCTACTACGCCAGTAATCCTGCTTTTGACATTTCTGCAATCTTGTTACCTTTGATGATCTTGCATGGGTATAACTCAGAACTGATTGCAACATCCATAAGTATATCATTTATTTATGTGTGAAGGGGAAAACAGTAGGTATTAAATTCTCTTGCTATAACTGGCTTGGTTTTTTTCCAGAAATAATGCATTCATAAATACATAAGATGCTGAACACATGATGTTCTTTTGGGATAAGCAACATTATGCAAAATGCAGAAAGGAATAAGGAACCATAAGCTAAAGAAATGAAAGGCATCAGATCAGAAAAAGAAAGCTTTCCCCATTTGGGGATAGATGGATCAGGAAATCTCCCTGTAGGCTGTTGTGACTGGTTTCCTAAACATTTTGTGGATAAAATCACTCTTGTTATTCTGATTTTTCTTGTGTTTACTGAGGACTGTGTGAAGTAAGTAGTGCATGTCTAGCTTGCTAGACTTCCTAGATTTCTCTGTCTTGCTTTCTCTTTCTCTTTGGTGAAATACAACAACTAAAATATAATTCTATAAATATACAATTCTATAAATTATATTTAAATATAATTAAAATATAACTAAAATATTATTCTACCGATAATAGTAATACCGATAGTCCTTGACTTACGACCACAATTGAGCCCCAAATTTATGTTGCTAAGTGAGACAGTTGTTAAATGAGTTTTTCCCCATTTTACAACTTTCTTAGCTGTTAAGCAAATCATAGCAGTTGTTAAGTTAGTAGCACAGCTGTTAAATGAATCTGGCTTCCCCATTGACTTTGATTGTCAGAAGGTCACAAAAGGTAACCACATGATCCCGGGACACTGCAACTGTCATAAATATGAGTCAGTTGTCAAGTGGCTGAATTTTGATCATGTAATCATGAAGACACTGCAATGGTCATAAGTGTGAAAAATGCTCATTTTTTTAAAGTCACTTTTTTCAGTGCTATTGTAATTTCAAATGGTCAGTAAATGCATTGTTGTAAGTCAAGGACTACCTGCACTATTAGTAATATGCAATTTTTAAAAAATATGATTATAAACTCAAAGGAGAAATTAGTATGCAACAGTGATTAAAGTGAGCTACAAGTGGAGGGAAGATTTTTTTTAAAAGTATTAATATGGAATGAGCTTGGTCCTTAAAATGTTATTGAATCTAGAACTGGGATTGTGGATTCTGATGGTGAGGGTTTTCTACCATGTGAATACGACTCTTTACAGGGTGGAGAACCTTATTGTCCCCACTGTCTTCTTCTTGCGGTGCAAGGTGGGACAAGCATTTGGCTTGGGGAGTGGGCTAGGGCCACTTTGAGGGAGGGAATGGTGCCCTCTATTTTGCAAGGCTGTCTCTATATCTAATGCTTAGATATTGTGGGCACAATCTTTAACCTTTATCTCAAAGGGAAGATTTTAGAGAAAGTGGTTAGACTTCTGAGCTGCAGAGGATTATGAAAGAAATTGATTATCTGGATCCTTTGCAGATGGCCTTTCAGGCAGGCTATGGGATGGAGTCATTTTTAGGGGTGCTTCTGTTGGGATCCGGTGGCGAAGAAGGCAGCTTTCCTGAAGTGTGGGCTTCAATGTCCAGTATATTTAGCAGCGGCCACATATCTGGAAAAGCATTCAAGTTGGAGAAAGCTGCATTACATACTGTGGCACTTCTAATTTAATTTGAACAACTCATCACAGGCTGAAAAAAAGGGAATTGTGAGTTCGCTGAATAACAATCACCTCTTTGGAATGGGATCTGGTGTGTGATAGTGAATCTTTTGTTTCACAGGACTGCCTGTTGATACGCTCTGCTTACATATTTGGAATTAAAACTAATATTATAGATATGTCATAATGCTGATACCAGTCATATGTGTGTGTGCGTGCGTGCATGTGTGTGTGTTCTTAACTGCCCTTCTCCATATCCCACTCTTGGTGGTTTACAGTGGTACATAAGCTGATACATATTTTAACAGTTTTTTTTGCCAAAAATACCCATTCCGTATGCATTTAATTGAGTTGAGGGATATTTTAAGATTGATACTGGTGAGCATTGATTGTGCCCAGTCATATTATCAGAGGCTTCTTTTCCATGGATCACATCGTTTCATTTATACTGAATAAAGTGGTTTGGGTATATATTGATTATTTATTGATTTTGAGATCAGTAAGAAGTAGAACCTGGTCACCAATTGAGGGACTAGAAAGAATACAACCACCCATTATTTATGAAACAAATGAAAAAAAATTCTTCCTTTTCTTTGACACAATCACCAAATAATTATCAGCATTCTTGTTACAGAAGAACTATCTGATTCTTGATTCTTAAGGAATGTATCTTTTCTTTTATGTATACTGAGAGTATTTACACCAAGACAAATTCCTTGTGTCCAATCACACTTGGCCAATAAAGAATTCTATTCTATTCTGTTCTGTTCTATCCTATTCTGTTCTGTTCTGTTCTGTCTGTTCTGTTCTGTTCTGTTCTATTCTATTCTATTCTATTCTATTCTATTCTATTCTATTCTATTCTAAAGTGATGGAGACAGTACTGTAAGTGGGTATTTCTCTCCTCAGTCACAATTAATACATGCAATTAATATTAATGCTAGTTTTTTTTCTTTCAATAATCTGCATCTATCCATACACAGAAACCTGTATATGATTCATGTGTTTACTGTAAATGTTCATTACTGTCATAACAGATTGTTAAGCACTCTAGATGTCAAGGCAGGTGAAGGCCATCCTAATAAATTCCATCAGGTTAGAGTTTGCTTGTTTTCTTTGCCTGAAACAAAAGCTTGCTGGGAACAACAGGAATCCCATATTTCTATTGACTGTCAAGGTTTAGTTTCCTATTCCTGAGAACTAACCATGCAATGCAGATCTGAGCCAAACCAATTTACTGTATGATCAGAGATGTCATCATCAAGTTGTCTTCAGCATAGAAAAGAAAAATGGTTGAAATATTGAAGTTGCCAGATTGGAAAGATAATAATCTATGTTTGCAGAAGATGTGTAAACTTTTCTGGTAGAGATGTATAAGTGTACATTTGAAGGTAAACTTTTGAGGGTAGAATATTTACCATACTTTGAATCTTGAACAATACTATTGGTATTAATTAAAGACCCATAGATGGGTTAAAATAGCAGTAAATATTCTTTGTTATATATATTTTCATTCAGAGATGAATGGATTGAAACTTTTATTTTTTTTATTCTGGTGTTTGGCTAATGAAGTATCAAATACTAAATATAATCCCCAAAAGAATATAAAAACTACAGTTTTGCCAGACAAAATCGTGTTTTATAACCAATGGAATAGATCTACAAGCTTTCCCATTTATGGGGAACAAAACTTTTAAGTATTTATTTTTATTTTTATCTTCATTAATTTCAGTCCTTCACACATTAGCTTACTTTATTGTCATTGCACCTCGTGCAACAAAATCAAACACCATCTTCAATGCACATCATGACCATGAAAATAAATAACAAACACACATCCTTCACACTTGAACCGAAAACCCCAACACTGCACCAACTTTCAGCAAGAGAGAAAGGGAAAAGATGTTTCTCCCGCTCCATTTTCTCCACACCACTGTAACCTTGTTTTTACCTCTGTTGTGTCTTTTATTAATTACCTTTCCTAAGCTAAAAAGCCTTTGCTTCTGCAACCTTTGCTCATAAAAAAGCCCTTGCTATTTATAAGCAGCCCTTAATGATTAGGGTTGCTCTTTTCCCCATCTGCACAATCTGTTTGGAAATTTGTAATGGGATGTGAGAATTACCTTGGGAGAGAGGAGAAAGAGCCGTAGCTTAGACAACAGTTGGATAAGAGTCCAGAGGAGCAATGGGCATGGAGTACCATGTTTCAGAAGGGATCCTCCCTAATTCCCTGGAAAATAAAGGAAGGGGGAAGTGCTATCAGACTTGCAAGGTTCGATTACTGCAAGATTGCAACAAAGGTAATATTGTTCTTTACTTACAACTTAGTACATTTTTGGTTTTGGTTTTCTGTCTGGACCACATCAAAGGTCTGACATCAATTTTTTACTTTTACTTTCTTTACTTGCACCCAATTTGATGGCCAATCAAAGAGGCTGATCGCACAATCACTTGTGAAGTTGAGAATCACATATTAAATGCTCTATATCAACATCAAGTTGTACGCATTAAAAAAGGAAAAGTCTTTGTCTACTTATGCTGGATTAGTTCTTATACAAGCCAACAAATTCTTGTCTCTGGGTATTGCAAAGTAGGCTTCATTTTTATAATGCCATGCTGGTGCAGTGACTCCCCCTTTAATGGGCAGGGGATGGGAATCAACTCTCCCCTAGACTTCTGCTTGTTCAATAGAAATTGTAGTCTGGAATAAATGGAGGACAAGATTTTATGTTGGATCCCAATGATGTGGAAGATTAAGAAAATATTTTAGTTGCTAATCGTGAAAATATGAATGAAATACAAGTATCTATTGTTGCTTCACATATTAAGACTATATGGAGGAATAGGATGAGATAGTCAAAGTAATTCCTTTAAAATAATGTAATGATAAATGAAAAGTGATCATATCACAAAACAAAGTATCAATCTCTATATTCCAAAGATCCTTCTTGACCTCTCATAGATTCCAGATACATTCTTAGACAATACATAATGTTAAGGGAGTATAGTAGGCTCTGTATGGAAAAGTTTGCTTCTACTTGGAAAAACAAAGGATAAAGTTAAACTCAGGTAGTTAAAAGCATCAGTAGAGAATGTACCAGAGGGCAAATTTATCAATCTGACTTCTGATAGATAAATGCTCTATGACTGGACAAGTCCCTCACAACAGCCATTTTGTCTGGTTACCCATGTTGTGTGCCCACTGGCCAAGAACTGTCAGAATTCAGCTGAATTAATACTATTTTGATGCAGAAGGTTAGAGTGCCTTCTAAGCCCATCAAGAAATTAGAGAAATATGAGCTCTGATATCAGAGGTGATACCTATCTTGCACTATTCTCAAGTTGCCATTAAGATAAGATACAAGATAACCCTTATTGTCATTTTTCTGTATATACAATGGCACACATTAAAATGAAATTCCAGTGTCTGCTAAACAACACAATTTTATGACATTCTAAGGGTTTTTCTCTTAATGTATTATAGCTTAATTTTTTAATCAGAAAAAAGATTGACTATCCTGAAAATTACACCTATTCTAATGGTACAGCTTGTCCAATTTTTGTGACATAGCACCAATATTCTAATTGCATCATCAGTGCTAGAAGTGGGAATAGCTCTCTTTATATATACAGTCACTTGCCCTTTCAGTGTTGGTGGGACAGTTCGTTTCTTCCTGGTACTTCCTTGATTAGGCTGTTGTTTATTGTTTGAACACCCCATCCCAATAAAAACCACTTTGATGCCAATTCTGTAGTTGTCATTTAATGTTATTTCAGTGTTTTTTGTTTCTATCAAGTCTTTTAAATATTTGATATCTGGCAGGCCCAGCATATCACTTCCTGCCTTCTAACACTGGCTTTTAGTCTATCTATATTTTCATTTGCATTTTATTAGCTGGCATGTGTTTTATTTACTTAAGTATTAGATTTATTACCAGATTTTATTGTGATGAAGCTCTATGTTTAAAAGGTTGTATAATGCCTAAGCAGCTAGTTTTATAGACCTCTAATAAATGCTAAATAATTCATGTCATAAAATGAAATAAAGCCAGCAAAATCTATCTGAATGTTACATTTCTAATTAAAAAAAAAAAAGAATAACAGAGCAGCTGAAATTCATTTGCGTACTGACTTGGCAGAAGAACTGAGTTTGGAAATTACCTCTGGGTTTTTCATCAGAGAGAGGTTTGACTTCTGGGCTTGAGACCTTTTTGCTGCTCACAGTTTCAGTAGCCAATTTGGCTGTGAGATTCTGGCAAATTCTTGAATAAACAGATAGGATCAACTGTGTGTTAGGACAGGATCAAAGAGGTGGTCTCTGGCTCTGCTGTTTCTGGATAAGTTGTAATCAAGCAGTGGTGGGATTCAGCCAGTTTGCACTAGTTCGGGAGAACCGGTTGTTAACTTTCTGAGCAGTTTGGTGAACTGGTTGTTGGAAGAAATCATTAGGGCAAAGAACCAGTTGTTAAATTATTTGAATCCCACCACTGTAATCAAGGTATTCCTACACGATACAGCATGCACACTAAGTATCTTTCCTATGCATAAAACTGGAACCTTGAGGCACCTGAACCTCCTATCCTCACTTTTACTCTCAAATCACATTTTCCTTAAAAGTTTTCATTTTCTTTTCCTTTGTAGTTGCTAAGCTACATTCAAAAGCAAAATACCGTACGGACAAGACTCATCCACACAACAGGTAGTCCTTGGCTTGTGACCAAAATCAAGCCCCAAATTCCTGTTGCTAAACATGACAGTTGTTAAGTGAGTTTTGCCCTGCTTTCTTGCCATGGTTGTTAAGTGAATCAATGCAGTTGCTAAGTTAGTAACACGGTTGTTAAATGAAGCTGGCTTCCCCATTGACTTTGCTTGTCAGAAAGTTGCAACAGTGGATCACATGACCTCAGGACAGTGCAACAGTTATAAATACATGCCAGTTACCAAGTGCCCCAATTTTGATCATGTGATCATAGAGATGATGCAAGAGTCTTAAGTGTGAAAAATGGTCATAAATTACTTTTTTCAGTTCTGTTGTAACTTAGAACAGTTACTAAGTTACTAATAGTTGTAGGTTGAGGATCTGGGCTTTGAAAAGGTGACAGTTATGTTGTTCTTAAGCTTTTTTTACAAAAAGGGATTAAAGGTAGTAGGTCTTCCTATTTTACAAGACAGGCAGAGTTTGCTTAATGATTCCCCTGCTTAGCAATCATTCAAAATTATGTCCAACCAGAGATGCTTTTCAGAATGAGATGGGCAACCTATAAATAAATAAATTAATTAAATAATTAAATAAATAATAGCACTGAAAAAAATAACCTTTCAATCTGAGCACTTTCCACCATTGCAGCTTATGGGTCATGCGACTGAAATTCAGTCACTTCACAATCTGGTGTGATGGTTGATATTATGTAGTTTGTAAACATGTGCATCAAGCTAGATTTGACAAAATGAAAATGAACATTGAGAAATATAAGAGCACTACACATTCACCCATAAATCTCTTCTTCTGGGTCAGTGTCAGTGGTGGGATTCAAATTTTTTTACCACCGGTTCTGTGGGCGTGGCTTGGTGGGCGTGGCAGGGGAAGGATACTGTAAAATCTCCAGTCAGAGGTGGCATTTGCTGGTTCTCCGAACTACTCAAAATTTCTGCTACCAGTTCTCCAGAACTGGTCAGAACCTGCTGAATACCACCTCTGGTCAGCATGTTTAGTATAGTCCAGCCGATTATAACAATACTGACAATTAATAAATATAAACAGTGTTAATTTCATTCTTGTGAAGTCTGATTCTTAAATTTTTGTTATTGAATTACATTTATGTGGCAAGAGTTTGCATTAATTTCCTAACAAGGAAGCCATTATATACCAGTTTAAAAACAACAAAAAGTCTTGTGGCCTTCAAGAATAGTACATTTATTGTTGCATAAGCTTTTATCCATCAGAGGCCATTTTGTCAGCTTCATGGAATATATACTGAGAGGGAAGTGGCCCAGCAGGAAGTGAAGAAATAGTGGAAAGAGATGAGAACCACTTATTTTCACCTTCAGTGCAAGAATCTCACCTAGCATATTTCACCACAAGTTCCTTTGAGTCTACAGATAGGACTCCATCAGATCCCCAGACCAAGAAATCAGGTCCCCAAGAAAGGTAAAACTACTTTTATGAATGTTGATTAAATAGCCAAACCTTCCAAATCTGGCTGTGCTTTATTCCACAAACCCCACCTCATCTTTTTCTTACACGAATTGGGGAGGAATCTACCTCAAACTTTTCTGCATGCCTTCTTCTTCTTTTGGACTTAAGCCATGTTTGGGCCCTTGTTCCATAAGTCACAAATGCAGCTTATATCTGTCAGAGGCATCTTTCTTATTCTCTACACTTACATTCAGTTCAGTTTTGATGCCGGATCAAAACAGCCAATGAATTTCAGTAAACGGAATAAATAACTGTACATTCACTTTGATATTTCATCTCAGACAAAAGATGCTAACAATCTAGCTGAAGAATGTATGATTTGATAACGTTATTGAACTTGGGTTTTGATTATAATAGTGACATTTTTTTCTTCATGTACTTGCACCTATGTAGTTTTGTTATGATTTGTGCTTTTGACAAATAAAAAATTTATCACATTCAAGCTGTTGACGCACTTGGCATCTGTTTCAGTTGCATTTTTACTGATAGCAAGCTGCTACTGGCAAGCACTCAGACTTTTTATCATCAAAAACACACACACACTGGCATGCCTGGCACTGTCCTTTATTCAGCACAAGAGCACAGAAACACTACATTAAAACATGTGATGGATAGCAAATGTTGATCTCCATAGATACAATAGTTTTAGTCCTTTAACTATAATTGCTAAGTATTAAAATTGTATGGGGATTGCTTTAAAACAAATGGAATAGAACATTTTCGCAACTATGTTTCTAAGTCCCTTTTTCTTAGAATCTTAACAAAAATCCTGTAAGAGAGTGCTGAGTGAAGACTGAAAGATAATGGATGGCCTGCTGAGTTCACAAAGGAAGAAAGGCTTGATGTGATGGGGGGGAGATTTTTGTTTTGTAGTCTTAGTTATTACTCCATATCAGCTCTCAATAAATGCACACACAACACAAACAGAGAAAGACAAACATTCATAGATGCATATAGCTTTATTTATAAAGGTCAACAAGCAATATAATGATTTGCATTTTCTTCTCTCTCTTTCAAAAAAAAAAAGATAACATACTTCTGCTTCCAGAATTCCATGCTTCTCCACAATTATTTTCATTCAATCTAACACTTCTAAAGAGGCTAGTTCCAGAGAAGGAAAACAAAAAAAAACCCTATGTATGAAGAGAGGAGTAGTTGCATTGCTTGAGAGAGAGGGGGAGTAAATGATAGTGACAGAAAGTTTGTATAAATTTTTGGATTGTAGATTCTCAAATAAGTTTCAGCAGGGACTAAAATATCCAGAGTGTGACTTCTCAGTCGAGCAGCAGAAGGGGATAATTTATCCTGATGGAATTGTGGAATTTGGCAGCAGAATCTCACTGTTCCCCAAATATGTCAGCCACAGAGGCAGAACAAAGAGAAGGGGCTCTCCTGAAGACTTGGAAAACTTGCAATGCTCAGGATTGAACTGTGGAGCTTTTAATGCTTCCTGGTTTTCCTGCAGACATTTCATTACCCCGCTAAGGAACATCATCAGTGCTGATGAATGTGGGGTTAGCTGACAGTTTACATAGAATAGCTTGTCCCACTAGCACTATCGCTGTGATGTTATCTAGTTGTATAATGAAATATCTGCACACACACACACACACACACACACACCAGCTCAGAGAGCACCAAGGAACTCCACATTGAACAGGGTTCAGAAAAATGGCATGGGTATGATGAATCCTCTGATGACCAAATTTAATATGGGCCCATAACTGTCCCACGTTGCTCAGAAATGGCACCAATTGATAGTCTAAATATAGCATTTTGGATTAATTGAACATTCAGAATACTTTGACCAGATGATCGAGAGTGCAGCATGTCAGAAAAAAGGAGTCAGGTTGAGTGTCATTTTTCCCCTCCTTGGACAAGCACCCAAGGTGCCTATTACTTACTATTGGTCCTTCCCTTGTTTTGCTTTGCCAGGGACGTTCTGTTTCTATCTGCAGGTGTTTGCATTTTTTTCCAGTTCTTTCTCTTCTATTCTCTCCTATGTCTCCAGGCACTGCCAGATCCACTATCCAGACTTCTTTGTCTTTCTTATCGACTTAAGTCCAGGGTGTTATGTTGCAGGTGCCTGTCTGTTTGAATTCTAAAGTCCCAGAGCAAGTTAACTTCTCCATTTTCTATGATTTTTATTGTGGTCTGCCAGCAGCCTGCAGAGATGGCAGCAGATTTGGACAGTGGGGAAGAACATGGGCCAGTCTGGGAGTCTGGGGAGGACTCAGATGATGGTTCTGCGTCCGATACAGAGATGGAGCCTGGGCCATCTGGGAGTTATGTGCTGACTCCAGAGCCTCCAGAATCTGACAGCAGCAAGAACAAGGGGAGCCTGTTCCCAGTGCGTGTGTGTGCAGAACTGGCAGAAGGCAAGAACAGTTAAGACAAAAGGGGTGACTCAGGAGTAAGGCTTGGAGCTGATTGCCCCTCCCATAAGACATAAAGGAGGAGCAAAGGGACAGGAACCTTTGCAGGAAGCAATGTTGTTCGCTCTGTTCGGATTAAACCTTGAAGCTCTGTGTGGACTTTGTTACTCCGTTTGTTTTTTTGCATTTAATTTGGCACTTCAGTTGTTAGCAGCAATTCAAAGGAGGTAAAGGTGGGTGCTTATCTCAAGAGACTGTTTGGGACTCATTATGGGCTGGGAATGAACATAATTCCCAGCCATTGAAATAAAAAGAGAGTTGTTTGGACTAAGCATGTGCTTAATTACGGTCTCAAGAAGCCTTGGTCAGAACAACTTTC